>DF358412.1:52042-89781 GCA_000787875.1 Solanum virginianum
CACCTATACGAGTCATATAGCGATTTTGACTATTTGGTGGTTTCATTTTGGTTTAAATTATGTCATTAAGATTATTTTGTAATTGGTGATATTTGTTGGTTGAATATGCACAATAGATTTTTTAATTATTGTTGTTTTTGTTTGGTTTAATTTTTGTTAACAAGTTTGTCTGTAGGTGGTTATATTGTTGGTTAACCCTTTTTTTGTTGAATTCTCTGCTTTCAATATTCAAAGTACTAATTATTGGTGTTATAGGTGATATAAACCATTGATAATTGGTTTGACTTTTGTTGATTTTTTTGGTTTAATTTATGCTAATAAGTTGGTTGCACAATTAACTTTTTGATTTTTGTTGGTTTTATTTTTGTCTAAACTATGTTAAGAAATTTATTGGATTTATTTTGGTTTAAACTATGTCATTAAGTTTGTTTGTAATTGGTGATATTGATGGTTGAATATGCTGCATAATTTTTTTTGATTTTTCTTAGTTTTTTTTTTAGTTTAAAATATGCTAACAAGTTCTCTGTAGTTGGTGATATTTTTGGTTACCCCTTTCCTCTTTGAATTCCCTATTGCTTTCAACATTCAAAGTAGTAATTTTTGGTGTTATAGGTGATATAAATCTTTGGTAATTGGTTTTGAGTATTGGTTTTTATTTTTTTATTTTATTTCTGTTACAAAGTCTGTTCATAATTGGTGAATTTGTTGATTAAATGTGCACAATTAATCAACAATATTAAGAAGCTTGTTTGTAGTTTGGTGATATTGTTGGGTAACCCTTTTCATGGTTTTGAATACTATTCTTTCAACATTCAAAGTAGTATTCTTAGTATTATAGGCTATTTAAATATTTGAAAATTAATTTTGACTTTTCTTTGTTTCATTTTTGGTTTAACTAATATAATTAATTGGTGATATTTGTTGGTTGAATATACAAAATAATTTTTTTTTTATTTTTCTAAGTATTTTTTTGGTTTAAAATATGTTAACTAGTTGTCTGAAGTTGGTGATATTGTTGGTTAACCTTTTTTCTTTGAATTCCCTGCTATCAACATTCAAAGGTAGTAATTTTTGGAGTTATAGTTGACATAAATCTTTTCTAATTGGGTTTTAGTTTTTTTTTTTTTTGATTTATGTTTATAAGTTTGTCCTATAATTGGTGAATTTGTTAGTCAAATGTGCACAATTAACCAACTATGTTAACAAGTTTATTTTGCAGTTGGTGATGTTGCTGGTTAATCTTTTTTGTTTTAATGGTTTTGAATGCCCTTCTCTCAACATTTTAAAGTTGATGACATCTAACCTTTTTAATGTTGTTGAAATACATTCTTTCAACATTTGTTTTTACCATAAAATTGAAGTAATACCTTATGTGTTAATGTTGCCCTATCTGTTTTTTTATATGTGTGTTTAGGAGAAAATCAAACTATCTAGATGACTTTCATACATAAATTTTGATGTCTTTGATGAGATATTCTAGCGATTGAAAAAATTGAACATGCTTGATTTGTTCAAACAGTTCCCATTCGGCTATCTTCTCGAATTACCTTCTATGCAAGTGCAACCCCAACTTATACAATATTTGGTGCACAATGAGGTACCAAGTGATTAGAAACAGATGTTAACATTCAATTTGAATGGCTCTTTCATTCAATTTGGTATTGGTGAGTTTAAGGTTGTAACCGATTTCAAAAGTGGAATGCTAGACGATTTTGTCCATGAATTGTTGGCCCCGTCAAAAGTCATTCGGAAGTATTTTTCAAAAACTAAGAATAGAGGTATACCAAAGGATGATTTCTT
The DNA here is from genome assembly GCA_000787875.1 of Solanum virginianum. Classification (NCBI taxonomy): domain Eukaryota; kingdom Viridiplantae; phylum Streptophyta; class Magnoliopsida; order Solanales; family Solanaceae; genus Solanum; species Solanum virginianum. Next base: position 53,843 of record DF358412.1, read on the forward strand.
TAGGGTGTTTAAAGATGAAGCACTAATCGAGCCAGAGGATGTATTCCATATGCTGATGTGCTGTCAAAATACAATACATTTGATGCCTAAAACTTAGGATTTTGTGTGTTCTCAATGCGACATTTGTGATTTTTATATGTTTTTGTGTTTATTTTTCCAAGAAAGCATGTTTGCATGACTTTTGGAGAAAACTGTAGACTTTTCTGGTTTTTGAAGGCTTACGAGACCCTTTACAAGTCGTAGAGCCATCTATGAGTCGTAGAGTGGGTTTCGTAGGGATTTCTAGTGATGAATGAAAGTCTAAAGTTCAGCTATACAAGACACCTATACGAGTCATATAGAGGAGTTTCATGAAGATTTCAAGAGAAGGACCAGAAGATGATGATGAAGTCTACGAGAAGACGATACGAGTCGTAGATCAGACTACGACTCGTAAAGTGGACTCGTAGTAGTAAATTCCAAGATTCAAGAAGCTAAACATGAGACCTCGATAATGACTCATAAACCTAGTTATGAGTCGTAACTGTGTGTCGTAGGGTGCACCGACCAGTTTTTTTTTGGCACTTGTTTGTAAATACTATAAATAGTATAATTAGGTTATTTTTAGTAAGAAGGATAGCAGAATAAAGTAGAGAATGTTATTAGAGTACTTTTTAGGGTTTTATACTTAAAGACAAAATATTGGAGAGGAGAATACACTTGTGGAATCATTGTATCTTTCAACCTTGTGATTCTTAATACATATTGGGTTTGTTTGTTCTTCAATCTATTTGAGTAAGAGACTAATTATGTTTTCTCAATTCATAGTTTCTTTATCTATCATAGCATGAGTAGCTAAACCCACAACTTAGGGTTGTGGGAACCATAAAGATCTAATCAAATAAACCCGGATGATTTGTAATTCTTGGAATGGGTGTTTATATGTATTAATCAATTTTCTTCATATTGCATGTTTTCTAGTGGTGACCAACATTATAATTCGTCTAGTGTTACCTTCCTGATCCAGGTGGTAATGAATAGGAAAAGAGATTGGTTAACAGGAATCGATGACGTGTTCTTGTCTAATCAACTGAACTAGATCAAGTGGAGGTTGATTGGGACTATAGATACAGGTTAGTATTGCACACAATGGAGATGGGTCAAGTTACATAGTGAAATTTTTCTCTCACCTTTGACCAAAGGGCTTGGTGAACATAAATTATTGTCCTACATGCTATACTCTAGTCGAGAATTTATCCAGGGATATTGAGTTGGCGAATCATGGGGAACATAATTTCTCAAGTTGCTCTCTATTATTAATTATCTCTTCTTTTAGTTAGTCTAGTTTAAATTTATTATCAATCATTGCAACCTCCCCTCTTTGGGAATTGTGTAAGTTAATACTTGACTTTTTTATTGGTTAATCAATTTGGAAAGTCTTCGTATTCTCTATGCGTTAGAAAAAATGTCGGGTTATGCAAAGTATATAAAAGACTTGGTTAATAAGAAGCAGACTGTGAGTTAAGAGCTTTCCGTATTCTCTATGGGATTTGACACTAACCTTGGTTAGGTTTTATATTTGACAACAACTAACTTATCCTCCAAAAGAAAGGTGTAACTTGGGCGTGATCAATGAATTATGGCGCCGTTGCCGAGGAATATAGCTAGACTTTGATTGAATTCACTAGTAGTATAATTGGAGTGTCAATTTCTTAGTTCCCTTGTATTTTACTTTTGTTTTTATTTTTGTTTTATTTTTTGCAAGGTATACTAGGTATTGTATGTCCAACACAAGGAATCAAAGCAATCCCTTAGCACTAATTGATTTAGAGATCTAACGAATTACAAGAAGAATGACTCAAGCAAATGCCAATATCACAATTAATGAAGTTGTGAATCGGAATGTTGATGTTGATGATAGGAATGTAAACCCACCTCCTTTGGAAAATTTTCCACATCCTAGGTATTTCACTGACAACGCTTATCGATGGAATCATTATAGGTTGAACCCTATGGCTATGGATGTTATTAGGGCTACTATGTTGCCATCATTACTGGCCAACACAAAGTTCACTGTTTCTAGTGGGTTACTCCAAATGCTCCAAAGCCGTGGGTTATTTGTTGGTCTACCATTAGAAGATCCATATAGTCATTTGCATAATGCTGCATTTGTATGCAAGAGTTTGATGGGGGATGCAAAGTCTATCTATGGATGCTATAGGGCTTTGTGTCTTCCCATTGTCTTTTACAGGCAGTGCTGCAATATGGCTATCTGAGCTCTCACAAAGATCAATCACCAGTTATGTAGATTTATAGAAGTCCTTTTTGGAAAAGTACTTCCCGAGGTCGAAGAAGCTCAAGTTAAAGGACCAAATCAACAATTTTGAGCAACTTCCAGGTGATTCGATTAGTACTACATGGGAGAGGTTTACTAAGTGTTTGAGAAGCATGCCTGACCACAAGATCGTAGATGATGCTTTGGTAGAGATCTTTTATCATGCCTCGGATGAGAATAGCCAAACTTGTGCTAATACTTAATGGGGGCATATTTTTAGATCAACCTTTCACAAGGATTGCTGAACTGATGGAACAAGTGGTCAAAGCTAATCGTGCATGGGGACAATGGGAGAGCGCTTCTATGAGTAGTTCATGTGTTGTTAATGTTGGTTCAGTGCAAGCTAAAATCAATGAGGAGATTATGCAACAACTTGCTCAACTTCGCACAAGCATGGATGTGGTGATTAAGTAGAATTAGGAAAGAGTGAAAGTGGTAGTCCAACAACCTCCACGTGCACCCGTGTACGATGTGTCTTATTGTAATGAGGATGCTTGTTTTGTGAATGATCAAGCGGTGGCTTTTTGGACGTTTAAGCGGTAGTCCACCAACCCCCAAGAGAGCTCATGTATGGTGAGTCATATTATGATGAAGATGCTTGCTTTGTTACAGATCAAGAGGTAGGTTTCTGAACCAATGCCCAATGGTCCGATCTAGACTATTGGCGCCAAGGTCAAGGGAACCAAGGTTGGAACTATATAAGAGATGGAGCTTATAGTGATAATCGAGATGGCTATTATGAGAGGAATAGGGGTACTGAAGCAGATTGGGGCAGAAGAGTTGGTTTAGGAATGGTCCATATATGCCACCACATAACTGAGACGTCGGTATAAGCAATTCTAGAATTGAAGAGATGTTTGACCATTTGTTGAAGAAGGCCAAAACACAAGATGAAACTCTAAGGGGCATGAAGTCTGATATTTCAAGCATTAATTAAAAGATAAGAGTTTCATTCTGTGGACATTAAATAGCTTGAGCAATAATTTGGTCAAGTTTCTACTCAGTTGAATCAGCATTAGAAAGGTACATTACTTAGCAACATAGTTCAAAATTCAAAGAATGAAAGGCAATTTATGGCGGTTATGACTAGAGGTGAAGAGTACCATCGATCCTCCTATGCCCATTGAGTTAGAAGATGTTTGTAAGAAGGGAGTTACAGATGAAGATGTTGTTGAAAGGGATAATTGTGTTAAGGATGGGGTAGGTGAAACGGTTGAAGAGCCAAAAAAGTATAAAACTATCCCAAGGCCTCTTCCTCCTTTCCCTTAAAGACTCAAGAAGAGGGAGGAGGAAGGCAAGTTCAAACACTTTCTCTTGATGCTTAAGCAACTATCCATCAATATCCTTTTGATTGAAGCTTTAGAAAAAATGTCGGGTTATGCAAAGTATATAAAAGACTTGGTTAATAAGAAGCAGACTGTGAGTTAAGAGCTTTCTAAAGAACTTCAACATTCTAGTTCCATCACTACTAAGTCATTGGCTCAAAAGTGTGAAGATCCAGGTGTTTTCACTATACCTTGCACTATAGGAGATGTAGAGTTTGCAAGAGCATTTTACGATTCGGGTGCTAGTACCAATTTTGATGCCTCTTGTGATTTTCAAAAAGTTTGGTTTCGGTGCCCCTACTCCAACTAAAATGCATCTATTAATGGCGGATAGAACATTGAAGAAACCTGTGGAGATACTCTATGATGTGTTGGTAAAAGTTAAAAATTTTATATTCCCTGCAGAATTTGTTATTCTTGATTTTGAGGTTGATTTTGAAGTTCCTATTATTTTGGGAAGGCCTTTCTTAGCTACCGGTTGCACCTTGGTTGATATGCAAAAAGGTCTACTCATGTTTAGATTTGTGAATGATGAGGTTATGTTCAATGTGTGCCAATTAGCAAGGAGGGACAATGATATCATAGTGGTTTTGGTTGTTGAGACTATTGATGATGATAAGCCAGAAGTACCTATTAAGCTAAGACTAGGTGTTGATACATTAGAAGAAGTATTGATGAACTTCGACAGTGATGGTATCCCAGATTACGAGGAAATAATAAATGCTCTCGGGGTGTCATTTAGTCGTAGACGTCAAACTAAACTAGAGCTAGACTTACAAAATTAGGAGTCACCACCTACAAAGCTCTTCATAGAAGACCCACCGATGTTAGAATTGAATGCACTTCCAACACATCTAAAATATGCATTTTTGGGAGTCAACAACACTTTACCGGTCATATTAGCTATAGTTTTGACTGATGAGCAAGAGGATGCCCTTGTAACCGTGTTTAAACAATTTAAGAAGGTCATTGGATGGACTATTGTAGACATTATTGGTATCCCTCCTAGGGTATATACACACAAAATCCAATTAGTCAAGGACTACAAGCTGAGCATTGAGCATCAAAGGTGCTTGAATCCTCCTACGCAAGAGGTTGTTCGCAAAGAGATCATTAAATGGTTTGATGCAAGAGTAATCTACCCAATCGGCGATAGTGAATGGGTGAGCCTGGTACTATGTGGTCTAAAAAAAGGGGGTATCACACCGGTACATAGTACTAACAATGAATTGATCCCGATGAGGCCAGTCACAGGATCGAGAGTGTGCATAAATTACAGAAAGCTCAATACCTCGACAGAGAAGGATTACTTTCCTATGTCATTCATGGATCAAATTCTTGACAGACTAGAAGAAAAAAGGTGGTGGTACAATTTTCTTGACAGGTATTCTGGCTATAATCATATCATCATCTCTCCGGAGGATTAGGAGAAGACCACATTTATATGCCCCTATGGCACTTTCACATTTAAGAAGATGCTATTTGGTTGTGTAATGTCCTAATAATATTTCAGATATGCATGATATCTATCTTTTCAAATATGGTGGAGAGTACTATTGAGGTCTTCATGGATGATTTTAGTGTGGATGGAAACTCATTTGAGGATTAATGTTTGGCACACCTGCATGATGTGTTACAAAGATGTATAGAAAGCCATCTGGTGCTAAACTGGGAAAAATGTCATTTCATGGTTAAGAAGGGTATTGTGTTGGGTCACAGGATATCTGGCAAAGGCATTGAGGTCGACAGAGCTAAAGTTGCGGTGATTGAGAAGCTTCTTCCACCCATCTCAGTAAAGGGTGTGAGGAGTTTCTTGGGACATGCAGGATTCTATCGAAGGTTCAAAAAAGACTTCTTTAAAATTTCACACCCATTGTGTAAATTATTGGAGAAAGGTGCTTATTTAGTGTTTGATGATGCATGTCTGCAAGCCTTTGAAGATTTAAAAAAGAGGTTGATCTCAACACTAATTATTGTGGCTCTAGATTGGTCCAAGCCATTTGAAATCATGTGTGATGCAGGCAAGGTCACTCTAGGTGATGTATTGGGATAATGCAAGAAGAAGATATTACATCCCATATATTATGTCAGTAAAGCCTAAATATTGTCCAAAAGAATTACACCATCACATAGCAAGGGCTACTTCCATTAGTCTTCGCCTTGGAAAGTTCCGTTCATATCTGTTGGGAACCAAAGTAGTGGTGCATACAGACCACTCAACACTTAAATATTTGATATCTAAAAAGGATGTGAAGCCAAGCTTGATGAGATGGATACTTCTCTTGCAAGAGATCAACTTTGATGTCATTGACAAAAAGGGACAAAAAATCAGGTTGCAGATCACATATCTAGATTGGAAGATGAGAAAATGATGAAATTTGATGATAGATTAAAGATAAGTGATTTCTTTCCTAATTAGAGAATGTTAGCTGCACCGCAAGATCTTATACCCTGGTTTGCAGATTATGCAAATTACTTGGTGAGTGATATCGTGCCATCCGACTTAAACACACATCAACATCAAAAATTTATGCATGATGAGAGGAAGTTTTTTTGGGATGATCCATACTTATTCTGTGTATGTGTTAATGAGATTATTTGTTGTTGTGTTCCTGAGGTTGAAATGATAAGCATACTTAAGGTATGCCACTTATCATTGGTGAGTGGACATCATAGTGGGATTCGAACAGTTCACAAGATTTTACAGTGTGGTTATTATTGGCCTACAATCCACCAAGATGACCATGACTATGCCAAATCTTATGATAGGTGCCAAAGAGAAGGTGGAGTTACTCACAAGCATGAGCTCCCTTTAAATCCTATTTTGGTAATTGAGTTATTTAATGTATGGGGATAGATTTCATGGGACCATTTATTAGCTCACATGGAAACAAGTACATCTTAGTTGTTGTATATTATGTATAAAAGTGGGTGGAAGTCATTCCTCTACCTAACAATGAGGGCAAATGTGTCACAGCATTCCTAAAAAGGAACATCTTCTCAAGATTTGGTACTCCTCGGGCTATCATCATTGATGGAGGTTCTCACTTTTACAATAGACTTTTAGAAGCTTTTCTTGAAAAGTATAGAGTGAAATATAGTGTGGCGACACCTTATCATCCCAAATAAGTGGGCAAGTGGAAGTGTCAAATAGGGAAATTAAACAAATTTTACCTAAGACTGTGAATGCAAAACTGAACATATTAGTCTCAGAAGCTAGATAATGCATTATGGGCATATCAGACTCCATTTAAGACCCCTATAGGTATATCCCCGTATCAACTTATTTTTGGGAAGGTATGTCATTTGCTAGTGGAACTTAACCAGAAAGCAATGTGGGCATTGAAGAAGTTGAATCTAGATTGGATGATGTGGCTACATCTATATTGAGCCAACTCAATGAGCTTGATGAGTTTTGATTGAAAGCATATGAGAGTTCGACCTTGTATAAGCAAAGAATGAAAATACAACATGATCGCTGCATAGAAAACCGCCAATTTACACTAGTGTACTTAGTTCTACTCTTTAATTCTAGATTAAAGTTGTTCCCCAAGAAGCTCAAATCTAGATGGTTGGGACCCTTTCGGGTAGCTCGTGTCTTTGATCATGGGGCCGTTGAATTAGAGAGACAAAATAGAGGTACTTTCAAAGTAAATTAAATGGCCAAAGATTGAAGCCATGGCTTGAAAATCTGGAAGAGATCAAGACGATTGAAGAATGGGATCTTAAGGAAGTCTGAGTACTCATGATAGCTATGTCGTGCCGTAACAATAACTAAAGTGTTTCTTAGGAGGCAACCCAAGGTGGACTAAGGCACTTAGGCGCAAAGGTATATTTTTTAACCCCTACTATTATATTTTTACTTGATTGGTGCATTGAGGACAATGCACAACTTTTTCGATGGGGTGTGGGTAATTATGGGTCTTGGTGAAGTCTGAGTAACTTATGGTCCATAAGTACCCCAAATTTTGATCCCGAGTTTTTCTTGCCTGTGTTCTTTTTCCTTGTGGATATTTATTTTATGTTGAACTGACATGTTTAGGATGTTTAGATAATAGTTGTAGTATATAGTACTAATACTTATGTTTTGAAAATTGATACCCACCAAAATTTCTGATTAGTAGTTAAATGGCAACCATGCACGTTTGGATGTTTGGCAATAGTTGTTTTGATAAGTGGGGGTAGTTTAAGACATGAATCATGATCTATGAGTTGCTTCTTGGTAATGTTTTGCAATGCCATATGAGTGTGAGATTATTTTGTTAGATTCATGCATTTTTGTGCTAATTCAAAACATGTTCTGTTACTCTAAGTTACATTGTAGATTAAATAGATTACAAAGGAATCTTAGGCCTTTGTTCTTTAAATTAATTCATTTAGCCTAAAATAACTAACCAAATGATGTTTTATCCCTTGCTCCAAATATTTGAGTCTTAGATGAACCAATTCTTTCTAAAACACCTAATTAGCCTAACCTTGTCTAGTGATAAACCTTGAATTTGTCCCTGGTCTTTCCTTGAGCATAGTGAACCTTGATTGAGGCAAAAAGCCTAAGTTGAGGATGGCTACCAAAAGTGGCCCTGGTTTGGGGAATAGATATTGTGTACTTCAAAATAGAATAAAAGCATAAGTTGAGGGTAGCCATGTAGGGGTAAAATCACAAAAATAAGGTGGCGAGTTGGGAATGAGGACAAAAATAAGAAAATCATGTATCGAGTGCAAGAAAAAGAAAAAGATGCCTTAGATTGAGATTAAAAGCAAAATAAAGTGTAAAAATGAAGCAAAACCTGAAAAAAAAAATGAGAAGAAAATACCCGAAAAAACCTGAATGTGGAAAAAGGGAGAATAAGGTGGAAATGTTGGAGTTGGTAAGGTGAATGTGTTGAAAAATGTAGTTCAAGGATGGCCTTCAATCACTATTCTTCCAAAATAACATACCAAAGCCCCATAAGCCTACGTTACAAGCCTAGATTATCCTAAAGTGATCTTAGTCCACTTAGTTGAAAGTCTGAGTCATGGGTATATGAGCAAGCTTATGGTATTAGTCATTATGCATGAATATCTTTTGTGAGAGTGAGTGTTCTTGCTTAGTCTTAGGACTGAAATTGAAATCATCATTGAGTGTTAAAATGAGACTTCTTTCTGTGAGGCCACTTGCATTGGATTGTTAGCAATTGACCTGTTCAGTGATTATGGGACTGTTAATATTCCTTTACTTGTCATAGTTGTGTTGTCAAATGCACTAGTGTGTTTTGATTTGGTAAATAGTTGTCTGATCTTATTTTGAAAAGTTGGTGTGGGTACCTACATTTGAAATATTTGTGATGTATGTCATTGGGCTGAGGTCTATGTGTTGCCATGTTATCTATATAGATTGAGTCATTTCTTGAGGAAAACAACAATTTGAAGTTGAGGGTGTTGATGTGCTTTCAAAATACAGCATATTTGATGCATAAAACTTAGGATTTTGTGTGTTCTCAATGCGTCATTTGTGATTTTTATATATTTTTATGTTTATTTTTGCAGGAAAGTATGTTGGCATGACTTTTGGAGAAATTACAGACTTTTCTGGTTTTTGAAGGCTTACGAGACCCTCGTAGATGACTCTATCTATGATTCATAGAGTGGGTTTCATAGGGATTTCCAGTGATGAATGAATGTTTGAAGTTCAGCTATACGAGACACCTATATGAGTCATAGATCACTCTACGAGTCGTATAGAGGGACTTCGTGAAGATTTTTAGAGAAGGACTAGAAGTTGATGATGAAGTCTACAAGAAAGCGATATGAGTCGTAGATCAGACTACGACTCGCAAAGTGGATCCGTGACAATGAAGTCCAAGATTCAAGAAGCTGAACACAAGATCCTGATTACCACTCATAAACCCAGTTACGAGTCGTAACTACATGTCATAAGGTGCACCGATCAATTTTTTTACTTTTTTGGGACTTATTTATAAATACTATAAATAGTATAATTAGGTTATTTTAAGTAAGAAGGATGGCAGAATAGAGTAGAGAACGTCATTAGAGCACTTTTTAGGGTTTTATACTTGGTGATAAAATATTGGAGAAGAGAATACACTTGTGGATATATTGTATCTTTCAACCTTGTGATTCTCAATACATATTGGGTTTGCTTGTTCTTCAATCTATTTGGGTAAGAGATTAATTATGTTTTCGCAATTTATAGTTTATTTATCTACCCATAGCATGAGTAGCTAAACCCACAACTTGGGGTTGTAGGAACCATGAAGATCTAATCAAACAAACCCCGTAGATTTACAATTCTTGGAATGTGTATTTACATGTATTAATCAATTCTCTTCGTATTGCATGTTTTCAAGTGGTGGCAAATATTGGAACTCGCCTAGTGTTACCTTGTCAATCTAGGTGATAATGAATAGGAAAAGAGATTGGTTAACAGGATTTGATGATGTGTTCTCATTTAATCAACTGAACTAGACCAAGGGGAGGTTGACTAGGACCATAGGTAATGGTTAGTATTGCACGCTATGGAGATGGGCCAAGTCACATAGTGAAATTCGCCTCTCACCTTTAACCAAAGGGCTTGGTAAACTTAAATTACCGTCCTACATGCTATACCCTAGTCGAGAATTGGGTTATCCGGGGATATTGAGTTGGTTAATCATGGGGAGCACAATTTCCCAAGTTGCTCTTTATTATTGATTGTCTCTTGTTTTAGTTAGTCTAGTTTAAATTTCTTATCAATCATTGCAACCCTCCTCCCTTTCGGGAATTGAGTTAGTTAATACTTGAATTGTTTATTTGTGAATTGATTTTGAAAGTCTCCATATTCTCTGTGGGATACAACCCTAACCTTGGTTAGGTTTTATATTTGATAAAGATCATTTTATCATATGTGCATCATCTATTGTATTGGTACTTTTATACCTTCATCTCCCCCTCAGAATACATATGTTCCTGAAGACCATTTTTGATTGGTTGAGTTGGGAAAGTATGTTAACTATTCGTGGGGCTACCTCTCATTCCTGGACCTAAGAGACTGCATAACTAAACAAATGGCTGAGACCTTGAGAGAATGTTATCCTTTGGAATCCATTTGGCTCTGAAAATCTAGTTTTACAAATGTTGCAACCAAGTTGATAGGTCGATTGTAGTTCATCAGTTTAATCGGACCCCAGTATTATTGTGGGTACTTTTTCAGCACGTTTGTCCATAGATGATATATGCAAGCGTAGATAGATGCAACAACATTCCAAATAATTTTGTTCCTATCTAAAAGAAAGAACATATTGTGCCTATTACCGAATGCCAATTTGAAACATTGGAAGAACCAATTCCACAATTTATCATTTTCTGAGTCCACCACACTGTATGTTAGAGGCAATATATAACCTACAATTAAACAAAACCATTTAATAAACTATTCAAGATATGAAATTGTAAACTGATTTATGAAGTTTTAAAAACTCACCTCCAGGGTCCAAAGTGCTAACAATATATTGTACCTTCGAACGACGACCTTATATGTATACCTCAATGACCACTATTGGTCAACAATATTTCCAGCTTCTAATGCATGCATCTAGTCCAATGAATGTATATAAAATGCATTCTTTATTTGTCTTTCTTAAATCCATTATAGTTCCTAAATATGTTTTTTTCAATATATATCAATATATTGGTATTTGCATAAGACATAGTTGGGTCCCCTCGCAGTACACTAAATGCTTGTTGCCTACCTCTCCAAGGTTGCATATAACTTAATGTAATCCCATGTTCCCTTTTCATGTCCTTTTTTATTTCAGTTGGTGTATAATTGATTTTGGGATTTTGGCATTTGTCTAACAACATCACACCAAGCACGCACTTTTACATTGACGTTTCGACATCAGCCTACCCTTCACTGGGCACATATGTGTATCATAAAATTCACGTACTTTGAAAAATCTAAAATTGCTCAAACATGAAGTCTTAAATAATCATGTGCATCCATTTGTTGGGCACTTGAAGCTGTAACTAAAAAAAGGCATGTTAGTAACAATATTTTTATGGATTTTAAACCAACTTTTATACCATAATCACCAAAATTGATATCAAAGTACAAAAGTTAGCCAAATCAAACTGTTACACCACAATCATGTCAACCAACAAAATTACTAACTATATAGTTGTCAAGCCACGGGAGGGTACCCTTGGTGTGATCGGCACTTAGAAATCATTGTTGGCTCCTAAGCAAACTACTTGACCTCATCACATTCATCCAATCAGTGAAAGACTTAACATAAAGAGAAAATAAGATGGGAAAATCAAATCTTCAATCTATCTCAATATATATAGTCCATAGGCCAACAATCAAACTCCAATTCTCAGACACAAGAATAGGTTTAAAAGAAATTAGTGAAGAGATAAAGGTCTCAACATCAACTCATCACTATCTAGTCTATGAAGCTTCTAACTCTACTATCTAGATGGTGCCAATGACAGGTTCATGGCTACCTTAGATCAAATAAAAGAAAATTCAAACTCTAGTATCTACATGAAAGTAATATGGAAATCCTCCGAAAATAAGGAGGTCTCACCGATCAGCTAAATGCGAATAGATCTATAACAACCCATCTTGAGATGAGAAGTTCTACATCAGCAAAACACAAGTGAGATATTAGGTATATAAGTAAAGGACTGATCTATATACTGTGAGGTGCCTTTTCGGGTGAACCCAAAGGGACAAATCCATGATGGGCTAGGCCCAAGAGTGGACAATACTTCACATTATTGGGTCAAATTGTTATAGTGTTATCAGAGCCACTCTTGTGTCAGCCTTGTCGATGTGGGGCTAGAGTTCAACTGAATTTAGGCAAATCCCGATGAGGCAAGGCAAACCTCGGTGCTGAGTCTAGGCGAATCCCATGCAGTGGGGTAAACCTCAACAAGGATGCTTAATCCAAAGAGGGGGTATATGTAATAAGCCATCTTGAGATAAGTAGTCCTACATTGGCAAAACACAAGAGAGATGCTGGGTATATAAGTAAAAAACCAATTTATATACTGTAAGGCGCCTTTTGGTGTGAGCCCAAAGAGATAATTCCATGATGGGTTAGGCCCAAGAGTGAAAAATACTTCATAGTGTTGGGTCAGGTTGTTACAAGATCCTCAACAAAGTGCCTACTAATGATCTCTAATACCTATCTCTGCATCATAAAATGATACAATCTAAATAGACGTCAGTACGTGAAATGTACAAATATGTAACTAAAATGGCTGAATGAAATAGATATGGACAGAATAATATAGAATAACATTAACTCATAAGATACTCAATCGGGATGTCAAATGTCTATCTAAAGTAGGAATAAAGAGTAGACAAATAACTCATCAATACTAATCCAAACTCATCAATCAACTCAACTCAGAGTTCTATCAGTTTGGGACCTATCTGGGAGTTTCTCTTACCCAACAATAATCACTTATGAGCTAGTGATTGTATAACAATCCCACTGATGTTGCCACAGTCATTTCGTACTCTCCAGGTAAGGAATGAATCAGATCCCTAAGGGATCTAGTATCTCTTAAGTCCTCTATTGTTTTCAGGGACTTTAACTCAAGAGGGAACCTTTAGTATAGTGGCTCAATCCTCACCTACACTTGGGGATGTAGTTAAGAGTGCGAGTTGAATTTACTCTTACTCATTTCGATGCTCGGTACTACTCCCAAGACTCAATGCTCATAAGACTCTCCATCTCAATCAATCATCTCAATTAGTCTCATAGAGACTCTCATCGTCTTATTAACGCAACTCGATTAGGCCTTTTAGCCTATCATCTCAAGTTACCTTATCAACTTAATTCTCATTCTATAGCTCAAGGCTTAGATCAATCATTTGGAAAAAGTTAACTAAACAAATCTCTAGAGTTCAATTATATATGGAAACTCATGGGACCATCTAGCTCTATTAACTCATCATCATACTCGCATCACAATCATAATCAACATACTCAAGTCAAGACTCTAGACTTCATCCCTAGGTTCATTCATGCATTCTGTTACAAAATAACATATAGGGACTTGTGAAAATAACTCATGTAAAAATATTTAATCAGTAAATCAAGTTTATGATGATCATCAACACTTGAGAATATATGTAATATATATATGTGTGTGTGTGTATGTGTATGTATATGTTTGTAGATATATATAATTTACAAAAAAATACTCGAGAAACATGTATGTAGACTCATTATACTCTTAACTCTTTGTATTACCATCAATAGGGACATATGGAAGGACATTCCATATTTTTAGTTTAGCCTTACATACCTTGTGTGAAGCTTTTGTCATGATCCAAGCCTAGGGCCTAGACATAACCGGCGAATAGGGAACCCAAAGGAACCCCAAATAAGCCTCATAGCATATCATCACACATCTTTAGTCCGGAAGCAATTAGAATGACAATAAGAGATAAATGTAAACAAGGGGAATAGGGACTAAGGGTAACTTCCATATCATGAACATCAAGAGTCAATAGAGCCAAAGCTTATAGCATAGGTACATAACATGTCCAACAACACCTCTACTATATAGATAAGAGCGGGGGCCAAGACAAAACTAGCAATTTCCAACCTAGCCTCATAGTAAATACATAAATGAAAGAGAAAGTGTTAATACATAGCAAGAGATCATAAGTAACGTCCTTAGAATGGAGGACTCACCAACAAGCTTGATAAAAGTCATACTAGCCATGTGGAGGAGGAGGATGATCAAGTGGTGCGCCGGTTCCTACATGGTGACATTATATAGACATAAAGTATGCATTAGTATGTTTGAATGTACTAAGTATGTAGGATACAATGCAACAAGAGGTAGACATCATAGGCAAAATGCATAATCATAAGCAATTAATAGCATACTAGCAATATGACATGTATCAATGATGCTTGAAGTAAAACCATGCTTATATAGATCATAATACGAGTATAAGGAGTGACCATTTTAGTGCAAGACAAGGCCTACCACCCCTTTGTATAGGTGCATGAGGTACTAACCCCTTCATGAGGTTGATAGAGTGCAAACCCTCCACCGAGGTTGATGGAGTACTAACCCCCCATTGAGGTTGACAGAGTACAAATCCCCCATCAAGGTTAATGGGTACCAACCCCCAACAAGGTTACCCGGGCCTACCACCCCCCAAGCTAGCCGACCAAGGTACCAACCTCTCGATAGGTTACGCGGGCCTACAACCCCCTGAGTTAGGCTTGGTCATCCCCAACACTATATAAAAATATTATATATATAGACACACACACACACTCCTTTCATCATCATATATATACATTCCTTTTCATCATCATTCTATCATCATTTTATAATTGTTTTATCAGCATATAGTCATTCATCTCATAAGACATACATTGGACCTTCAATTCCTCAAGAATTCACAACTGGACATTTTATCGAACACTTAGAGGGTGTGTAATACTAGTGTAAAACTATGCAATTCAAGAGTGAAATTATGTTAGAAAAATCAGTGTAAAGTCACCATAGATACTTGGTAACACCCTCAAAGAATATACATTAAGACCCTTCACCAATTCCCACAATAGACCCTTACTTCATAGCTCCAAAGATAGTAAAACAGTCACAATTTCATAAACCCAACATTGTGTGCAGTGATTTTCATAATAGATGAGACCCATGAATAAATCAACTTTAAAATCTGATGAACTTGGTGAAGATTGGAGATGGAGACTTGAAGCTTGAAGAAGAACCTTGAAGGAAATCCTTAGTTCCGGATGAGGTTTTGAGACTTCAATTTAGGAGCGAAAAATTTGGTTAAGTGTTTGAATGAGTACTTGGGAGTGTTTAGAATGATGAGAGTGAAAAATGATTAAGTATAGGCATTTTTACGTTCGGGAACACTTAGGCCCAAGACTTTTAAGTCTTGGACCGAGTTAAAAAAGACCATTTTTGTACTGTGGTGCATCGCGGAAACAACGCGGATTTGCCACTGAAAATTGCATTCGTGAAATTACATAATTGCTAATCTTTCACTTTTAAATCGGGATTAGACCTTTGCCCCTAATTTTGACCCTCTGAACAAGAATATGAAGTTGAATTTTTGATATTGTGCACGGATTTTGAGGTATATGGAAATTACAATTCTAGGCACATTCGAAGCATATTTTTGGGCACTTTTTGGGGTTATTTCAGCCTTGATACTCAATCTCGTAAGAACCCTCCTCGATTCCCTTGAATTCTCGCTCCCTTTTTGTTCTCTTTAGCCCTAGTCTTTGTTAGTAACTTAGAAAGACTTAGGAGAGGGGATTAAAACCCCTTTAAGCTCAAAATGACCCATTTTGATCATGTTTTAAGTTTAGGAGGGGTTGGAAAAAGTCTAGAATGCCCCTTATGAAAACTGAAAAAAACTTCGCGTCGGGTGGCTTGGTTCACGACGCGGACCAGGTTACTCTGAGGGGATTTTCGCCAAAAATTTTTTGATCGAGTTTTCTAATCCTATAAAAAATATTGGGATCACCATCTAAGCATGAATCCACGATAAGTTCACGACGCGGACATGTTGCACACTCTTATTGGAATGCATTTTCGCACCAAAAAATTATCTTTTGATTCAGTTGCTCTACTTAATCTGAAAAATTACCATTTTTTCACTTAATTTTTCACGTTCTTCGCATTTTCGGCCTCGGATTTGCCATCGGAGTTTTGGAAGATGCATTATGCACACATCTCTCTTCTAAAGGTATTTTGATAATTTTATCGGGTGTTACAATAGTCAACCCTTTACCAAACAACAATCAAACTGTCAAAAATATAACCAAACTCACAACCAAATTTAAGCCAAACAACTGGACAAACCCAAAATTATTCAGTCACAAGGGACAATCTGATTTGACACCAACCAATACACATAATCGAAAACATTAACAATGTTCCATTTTTATGTCAACCAACAAAATTACTAAGTAAATAGCCAACCATCGACCAAAACAATAACCAAACAGTCAAACTTATAACCAAAAGCACAACAAAAAATTAAATCAAACATTTGGACAGATACAAATTTAATAAGTCACAATGGAGAACCTGATTTGAAACCAATCAACACACATAAAAAAATAACAATGTTACAATTTTCAATTCAACCAATGAAATTACTAAGTTTATAACCAACATGAAGGGATCTCTTTTTTGCAACAAAAAAAAAGGGGATCAGATTTGACTCGGCCACTCTCACCCAAACAATAATCAACAAGTCAAACTTATCACCAAAATTAAACCAAAGTAATGGACCAAAAAAAACCAATCTCAAGGGTACAAAGTTTTGAGTTAAACCAATACACATAAATAATAAAACTTATAAAACATCAAATCACACCTTGTCGAGGGGGTGACATGCCTCGATCACCTTGTCAAGATTGTGACATGGCTCCATAACCTTACCAGGGGGTGTCATGCCTTCGATCCCAAGTAGTAGCTCGCTTGGTCTATCCAAAAAAAAAAGTGCATATCTTGTATGACTTGACCTTATAATGGTGAATTCAAATTTCCTCAACAAAGCATACCTTCTCATCACCTCTACAAGAATGTTCTTTCTTTTTTACATTTGATTCATTATAACGTCATCATTTTGAGTGTTGTCAATAATTTCTACATCTTCGTTCTCCCCATTGGTTATTATTTCAATCCCAGGTAAACACATTGTATTTCTAATTATGTATGATTGTGTTGCATCTTGCACACCCCCTTCATAAAAAATTATTTTCATACATCTATCAACACACGTTATACACAACGGATATGAAACACCTCTCGAACTGATCCATAATCGTAATTTTCATATATCTCAAAATTCGAGAGTGATTTCAAAAATTCAAATTTATATTCTTGATCAGGGGCAAAATTGAGTGAAAAATAGGTATAACCCAAATTTTAGAAGACCTGTAGTAAAAAATAATTTTTGCATAACCCGAATTTTAGAAGACCTGTAGCAAAAAATAATTTTTGCTAATTTTTTATTTCTAGTGTCTGTCCGCGCCCAGGCCGCGATGCGTCTAGGGCACAAACCAGTGTATTTGGAACTACGGGTCTGGTCTGCATTGCGCTTGGGCGCTGACCAGTATAATATTTTTCTTGATTTTCTTATTTTGTCCAAGGGTATTGGGGTCATAGCCCTATACCCATATAAATGTGAAATCTCCCATACTTAGCCATTTTTCAACTCTATAGCTCACAAAACCCTCTCTAAAGCCTCTTTGATACTTTATCAGATCTCTCATTCAAATTCAAGGATTTCAAGCTTAATTGTGGAACTCAAGAACCCATCTCAAGCTTCTAGTCTCCTTCAAGTTCATTTCAAGAAATTCAAAGTTTAAAGTATGTGGGTCTTCATCCATGGGTCCTTTCACCCATGGAGCCCAACCTTCTCTTTCATAAAAAATTGCATAATTTTAAGTTATATTACCTATAGGTATTTCTTATTATCAAATATGAACATAAATTATATTGGGGTTTTATTAACTATTGATTGATTATGCATGAATATCTATTTCAAGCTTATTCCATGAATTGGTTTTGCCTATTGAGACTATGCATGATTTGTGCTATGAAATCATGAATTATTATGAGCTTTTGTGATGGATTTCAAGATACCTCAAATGAGGGTTTTAGTACAATATTGATGGGTTGATTTACATTGAGTTTACCCATCTTGTTTTACTCTTGAATTACATGATTTTTTACAAGTATCATGAACCCACCATGTGTTAGATAAAATTACATGACAAGAATTCTCAAGTGTTGATGATCTATTACATGATTTACAAGTCAAGTGACTTCATGATGATTAAGAGCTTTCAAGCATGTATCGAATTCATGAAAAGTATCTATGATTTTGTAAGTATCAAGTTGAGCCCTATTTCAATTTATCCTCTAGTGAGCCATTCATGTCAAGTTAAAGGATCAAGCATGATTATTATTTTACCCTCATGTTCAAGTTAAGCTCACTAGTAGAGGTCAAGCATGTGATAGAGCTACTTATGTCATGTTATCATGTCTCTTACAAGTATTCATGTTATTATTAAAGTTATGACTATTTTTAGTATTCCGTGGGATTAGACTTAGCACCAATTGAAGCTTAAGATGGGGACTTGACTCAAGGGGTCCTTATATAAAGTCTTTAGTCTCTAAACTATGTGCCACCATATGATTATATATATTCTCTCTAATGGCTATCTAGTGGATCCATCTTGTTATAACACACCTTGTTGAGGGGGTGACATGCCTCGATCACCTTGTCAAGGGGGCGATATGCCTCGAATTATTTATTGTATGATTTACCATGGCAAGTAGATCACACCTTGTCGAGGGGGTGACATGCCTCGATCACCTTGTCAAGATTGTGACATGGCTCCATAACCTTACCAGGGGGTGTCATGCCTTCGATCCCAAGTAGTAGCTCGCTTGGTCTGTGTAGGTTAAGGTCTTCTCCCACCCTCTATGCAAGTTAAATATTTTACATGCATGTTTATTTGCAAGCATTGTTCATACATGTTATATGAGTATATATCAATTGTGACTTATATCTTTGTTGCATTGCACCCATCATACTTAGTACATTTCAAGTACTAACGTATACTCTATGCCTACATGATATTACCATGTAAGGACCGGAGCTCCTTTTGATTACCCTCCTCCACGTGGGTAGTTCAATCCTTAAAGAAGACTTTGGTGAGTCCTCAATTTCGAGGACAATATCTAGTTATTTCTTGTTATGTTGAGACTTGTTTCTTATGTTGAATACTCATTACTATAAGGATGAGCCGAGAGAATGTCTTGGCCCCCGCTCCTTTCTAATGTAGAAATGTTGAATACTATGTTTTGTATATGCCATGAGTTTGACTCTTTTTATGTTTTTACGATTATCAAAGACTTCCCTTAGTCCCATTTTCTCTTTTCATTAATTGACTCTTGTTATTGCCTAATTTTTCTTCCGCAACCAAGGATGTGCGCATGTTACAAGTTTGGGTTGTTTTTGGACTTCTCATTTGCCGTATCACATCTAGACCCTAGGCTTGGGTGGTGATAGGATACTTGGAGAAGAAGTTCATGTTGCTTTTTTTTTGTCCAAATACACCTGCACGCCCACATTGTTATGGATGCGCATTAGTGGGGATTCATTGTTAAACTTATATTTGTTATTATGGAAAAATGACTCGTATTTCAAATTTTTAATTTATTACTTAATTGAAGTAAAATTAAACCTTCAAAATTAAAACAGAGTCGCCACTTAATTTTTAGGAAAAATCAATAAAACCATTGAATCATTTTAAAAAGACTTAACATAAAAAATCCTCTTAAAATCCAAAGAAAAGGGTTCGAGTTCATATTTAGACTTCAAGAAGGTTTTACGCACTCAAAATGGCTGCTAAAATGCTATTGTCCAGCGATTAGAAATTTTTGACTAACTTTGAAAAATTGGTTTAAAAGAAATTAAAAGAAAAACTTAAAGCATATTGGAAGGATTTTCCAAATAATTTAAAACTTTACCAAACTTTAATTAGTTAAACAAAAATACTGCATTGTATCTAAAAAGACACTTAACTAATTGAAACAAATAAAAATTCCATTACTTTAAAATATAAAAAGAATCTAAGGCAAAAACTTTTTTTATTTTTAAATAAATAAAAATCTATTTTAAAAGATGAAAAATAACACAAATGGTTTTGACATGTTGGAGAATTTAATTAGATTAAAATAAACAAATAAAGTAATTAATGTTAGAGTTAGTGAACAAGATAACAATATCGCAAAAAATACACAAAAAACGAAATAAGAGAAAATTGGGCTTTGGCAAGTCCATTCTTCCACCCGCTCTATTATCTAAAAAATGGGTCTGTCTGGCCTTTTTAAAGCTCCTGCCGCCTTGGACTTCCTAGCTTTTTTATCCCTGTATCATCTATACATATCACTTGTATACTGATGTATACAGCCGTACAATTTATTGATATTGCTTCATTAGCCTGTAAAACACTCCCGAGACCTGTAACAACTTCCTTTCGAAAGAAGAGGCTGACTCGATAAATAAATCAACTCGATATGCAAGGGTGAAGTACAAAAGGACTCGAAGAGGAATCACATGAGGCAAGAAAAAGACAAGGATTAAAATTCATATATCAAACCATAGTTATAAATGAGAAGTAATATTCAAAAAAAAAAAAAAACCTGAAACGTCAAATGTGACATGAAATTAAAATACTGTAGTAGATTAAGAAAAGAACCATAATAAAATTGAGACCAAACGAGAGTTGAATAATCTAATTCTAGAAAAAAAAAAGAAGTTAGGAGGGTTAAGTAGGAATCAAACTGACAATAAGCATCTGATTTTCATACTCAATCAATGATGAATATACATTGACAATGAGAAAATTAGTTACCAGAAGAATAAGGTAAAGTATTGACTAAGCATAGACTAAGACCACAAGTTAGTACATAGTGAACATGTGATACAGATTCATGCTTCAAAACCACTACCTCTTATGATTTCAATTCATTCATGACATACAAATTTATACAAAATAGTAAGAAATTCAAGGATGGATGAAAAAGAACTTAGTTGTACTTCCTACAAACAATAACTTCTAATGCGGCCTAATAGCACTTGTTCAGCTAGAAAACGTGATATCTCAATTCTATCTGGTGTGAAGCAAAGAGTACAAGAAGAGAAAGATGCAAATGAGTTCAACTGATAAAGATGCAAATGAGTTCAACTGATATGATAATCTTGGGCAACATTCAGCCAATTCATATCTTAGTAAATCTTATCGAGCATAGTCAGTGCTCCCTAAACTGGCTAAGAAGTTTCAGAAGGAAAGTGAAGCAAAGAAAATAAAATGCGCAGGTAAGAATGCAAGTGAACCCGAAATTTAAACATTTATGCACTCAATATGAAGATTTACGACCTAAAGTCGTAGCCTTTAAAGGACATTAGATGATATTAGAAAGAGAGATAACCCAACGATTAACTGTATAACTAAAAATCAGAGAAACTAATGAAAGATACTAACTTTTATAAACTTAAGACTCAATTGACACATCATATGCAGGATTGAACATTCCAATAGATGTATCGAGACCAACATTCACAACACATCGACACTATAATTCCTTGTATCATACTTGAAATAACTTTAAGGAAGCATACATAGACAAATCAGGGCATGTAGCCTTGACACAAATAGGATTACTATAGCTAAAACAAACAATACCCTTCACTGGAAGAAATAAGAGAAGTAAAAGAAAGATGATTGAACAAAGATGGCACGAAATAACAATTTAACTCTTTCAAAGATATGATGAAACCAACAATATATTTTTAAACAATTTGTGATGCTAAACAAGTACTCTTAACCTCACAGACACCTAAAAATAAGAGTTTCAATAACAAAGTATCTCCAGGACAATTACCATATATGGTGCAGATATTCAGGACACATGGCTAGCTAATTCTAGTTGTTCAGTGTAAAATGGAAGGCTTAATTGATATACATGGTATAATGATTCGTAAGATAGTAGAAACATCTGGAATGATCACAAAAGAAAACCATACTTAATCAGTAGACAACAAACCCAAAAGCATATTTGGATCCAAAATCTAACCTGCCATCAAGAAAGAAACCTTAGAGATGAAATAAAGATATTCATAATAAGCTAACAGGCACCAAGCAAGAGAACACAAACCAAGTACAACATGATCTGGTTTCGAAATATAATCAAGAAGATTTTAAAACAAACTTCGTACATTATGATGGACTGATAGGCTCACCAAGAGTCTTGATACACTGAAAAAAAAAAAGAACAAGACTAAAGCAAGGAGTAAGGACGGGAACAAAATATGAGATTTCAAACATCAAGAGAAACATTCAAGTTAGGAAGGTAGCCTAAGATATTGAAATCACAGACACCAGAATATAACAGGCAGGTTTTGCCAAACCGCACTTAAGATTCTACTACAAAATCAGGAATACATTAATGACTGTCTTATAGGGTCGAGATCATTTCGACTAAAACTCAGTTCACAGGCTTAACTATCAAAGGAGATGTGAAAACAAATTATCTCAAACATCACTTGACTAGAAAGCTTGAAGTCGATTAAAAGAGCCACAAATAATAAGTTTCAAAAATGGAAAATAAAGAATCATAACAACAACTAGTGGTTAATGTAGACCTTGTATTTACAACCAAACAGAGACAAACAAATGCGTACTCATGGATTTGAAATCCATAGAGCTCACGTTACGGTCACGGCTATCTAAAAGAATGAAAATATGAGAAAGTAACCATTTTAAAGCATCACAACAATTTAACCAGGAAAAGTTTGAAATATACTAGAACATATATTGAACCAAAAACACGAAATCAACACTTAACTCAAAACAGCATCACAATATGTTCTAGGAACGTCTTAGCAACTAATATAGCAATATCACAATAATGAATCGTCACAACGAAATATTTTCAGTCTAAAGAAACTCAATACCAATATGAAAGATTTCGATATAGCTTCAAAATTTTCTCATCTTCGAACAAAGTATATGAAACTTAAAACAAAATTAAAACAGACGAGACGGGAGTATTATCTTTCTTGGAGCAACGAACTAGGACAACGAGCATGAGGAAGAGCTTTCCACTATGAGAATAGAGACCCGTTTGTAAGCTTTTTGACTTGAAAAATCAGAGACCTCATCTTCATGAAGCTTTGAATCGTCTGAGTTTTCTCTGAAAATCAGCTTGCTTTAAGAATGAAATCTAGTGTATTAGGGATAAGAGCAGCTCACCAGCTAGAAATTCTAATCTCTTCTTTTTATGGGAAAACTGTTTTTTTGACATGATAGATAATGAGTCGATATATAAGAGCAGCTCACTAGCTAGAAATTCTAATCTCTTCTTTTATATAGGATAACTGCCCCTTCATTTGGTGATGAATAGGGATATATATAGCCCCAAAAATTAGGGCAAAAAGAGAGGGGAGAACACAGGGTCAGATTGGGGAATTGGGATCAGATTTGGGGCTCTTTCAATTCAAATTTTGAATTCTCAATCTTGAAAATCATTATGTCTCAATCTTTTATCCATTAATGAAGGATTTAAAGTTGATTTAAGGGGCCACACGCGCAGGAGAGGCAGATAAAGGCACGTGAGGGTCTTTTGGAGTTTGTTGGGTTGGGCACCTGGAAGTTGTTGCTTGGTGCCGAGGAAGAAAGGTGTGGCCATATGGGTGAGTGAAGAGTGTGAGGTGACGGCAGAGGAAGAAAAGAGGAAATTAGGAAGTTGAAAATAGCATATTAGGCTAGGTAAAGGGTATTTGGGTTGGCTGTAAGGATTGACTTAGGTCAAATTTGATCTGAAATTAAATTAAAATATCAGCAGAAAATGGGTTCAAAGAGTGGGAGAAAAAATTGGCCAACTCAATTACAAATCTTGACCAAATTGAATTAAAATGATGAATATGAATAAGATGAATTTTATCAATTAATTAACGAGTCTCTTAATTTCGACAAAATAAAATAATCAATCAAAAGGAAAAAATCTTTGATCATGAAAGGTGATTAATCAAACATGACAAAATCTTCAGCAAATCGTAAAAATAAAGAAAATAATATACATGAAAATCACTGAAAAATATTTTGAATTATACAAACGCTAAATATTCTAAATTTTTTTAGAATTGAAGAAGCTCGTTAATTAATTTATATTATTTGGATATGATCGATGAAAGAGATCGTGGACAAGGAAACTTGACAAATCCAATTTTTACCCGACCACATCTTCATCTTTTGAAAAGCTTTTGACACGGACTTTGGAAAATTGAGATCGGACCCTGGTTTTGGGTTTCCTACATATCTCAAGTTACATGAGAATTCAGGCCACTTGTAGTTCAAAACGTCTGATTTTATGCACAATTTTGAAAGAATTCCAAAGTTATCTCAATATTAAATTATGGAGAAATTGAAATGCTTGGGAATAAGATTAAGAGCATTTGTTGGAATACAGTTGAGTTTTCAAAATTGAGCCCTCCTACATATCCTTAGACTTAGGAATCAGGCAGCTTGTAGTTTGACTCTATCGGTTGAAAAGGAGATCTCTTATTCTGAGACAACCTTTGGTTTGGGAGAAGTGACAAGCAGATCGAATTATGGAAAAAAGGCTTAAAAACTCTTAATCATAAATGTGGCGCACTTCACACCTATGATCAAGAACTTACACGGATATAATTTTCAAAATTCTTGGTACCTTGTCGCTCAGATTGGAAAATCGCTTCGAGTAAGAGTTGAGATCATCCAGATGCGAAAGTAAAAACTAACGAACCCAAAGAAATATCTACATGCCTTCTGACAGGGGTTTGGTTCGATTGTAGTGGGAGTCACTTCTCAACTCGTGTCCGAAGAGTTTGACGGCCCTCTTCAGACTATATCTACAGTTTGCTGCTAAGAAAAAGTTTCATGTTGTGTTGCATCCTACTTGATGATGTCCACACCTGTGGTTTGTTTTGAGAATTCACGCTTTTGGATGCTCTCGATACAACTAAAACAAATTGTTAGTAAAAACCATAATTTAAATTAGGGATGATATCTTTTACCATGTTCGACATGTATATTCTTTTTTTTGACATGATAGATAATGAGTCGATATGATGCAATCATGGTGATGTCCCTCTCAGCAATGAATGATAATTTCTTCCTTGAATATTTGAGGAGCGTTATGGCCCTTTCGACAGCTTCAGAATACAATAGCCCTCTCGGCAATGGATGATAAAATGGTCCTCTCGGCAATAAATGATGAAATGGCCTTTTCAGCAGCTTGAATGATGATTAAATAATCCACTTGGCAACCTAAAAATAAAATGGCCCTCTTGACGATGATGATGAAATGGCCCTCTTGGCCATGATGTGAAATGGCCCTCTCAACGACTTGAAAATAAGATGGCCTTCTCGGCAATAGGAGATGCAATAGCCCTCTTGGCAATGAATGATGAAATGACCCTCTTGGTAGCTTGAATGATGAAATGGCCCTCTCTGTGACTTGAAAATAAAATGGCCTTTTCGGCAATGAATGATGAAATAGCCCTCTCAGAAATGAATGATTAAATGGCCCTCTTGGCAGCTTAAATGATGAAATGGCCCTCTTGGCAACTAAAAAATAAAAATGGCCCTCTTGGCAACTAAAAAATAAAAATGGCCCTCTTGGCGATGATGATGAAATGGCCCTCTTGGCAACTTGGAAATAAAATGGCCCTCTCGGCGATGATGATGAGATGGACCTCTTAGCAATGATGATAAAATGACCCTCTGGGCAACTGAAAAATAAAATGGCCCTCTTAGTGATGATGATGAAATGACCCTATTGAAAACTAGAAAATAAAAAATGGCCCTCTCGGCAATGATGATAAAATGGCCCTCTTGGAAAATTGAAAATAAAATGACCCTTTTGGAAACTAAAAAAACAAAAATAGCCCTCTCAGCGATGATGACGATAAAATGGCCCTCTTAGTAACAAATTACTAGCTTGTTATAAGAACTTGAGAATTTTGAGATTTCCTCAAATATACTGTCTCGATTGAAATTTTTGACATGTTTTAAATTTTGTCTTGTTAGAGATAAACCTTCTTATTGAGAATTTTTGAGTTCCTCTCAAAACTTCTGTCCCAGTTTTCTTTATGAGAGTATAACTGAGCCATTGTGGCATCTACATATCCCGTTGAGGCAGGAACAGGTCAAATGTAGTTTTTCTCTCGGGAGGTAGCAAAAATATAAATTTAAATAAGAAAATGATCGAAGCCGATATAGGCCGCCTATGTATCTCATTCTTGAGAATTGAGGTCAAATATAGTTCAAAGGTAAAAAGGAAAATAAAAAGTGATAAGGGGATGACCGAGGCTGACATAAGCCGCCTATGTATCTCATTCTTGAGAATTTAGGTTAAACGTAGTTCATTCCACAGGGAATTAATTTTAAAATGTTGAAAGTCGTTACAAGCAAAATAATGCAACACAAGGAAAAGAGTAACAAAAAAAAGATTAAAACCTTCATACATAAT
Source organism: Solanum virginianum (assembly GCA_000787875.1). Taxonomy (NCBI): domain Eukaryota; kingdom Viridiplantae; phylum Streptophyta; class Magnoliopsida; order Solanales; family Solanaceae; genus Solanum; species Solanum virginianum. The sequence continues at coordinate 80,573 of DF358412.1, forward strand.
ATCTCTTGACGACATTTGAATTGATTGGTTTTGGCCACTCTTGACCATCCATCTCTAACAAAATCAATGCTCCTCCCAGCAACACTTTACGAACCATGTACGGCCTTTGCCAATTTGGTGCAAATTTTCCTTTATATTCATCTTGATTGGGAAAGATACGTTTGAGAACCAATTACCCAACTTTGAACCTCCGAGGTCTCACTCTCTTATTGAAAGCTTGAATTCTCTATTGATACAGCTAACCATGGCAAAAGTTGTCATCCTTTTTTCATCGATCAAGGCTAAATGTTTAATTCGGTTACGAACCTAATCTACATTACTTAACTTAACTTCTTGAATAACTCTCAATGATGGTATTTCAACTTCAGTGGGTATCACTACTTTTGTTCCATACACCAACAAGTACAGAGTTGCTCCAATTGATATTCTGACAGTCATGCGATAACCTAATAAAGCATAAGGGAGCGTTTCATTCCATCCTCAGTGCCTGTCGATCATTTTCCATAGGATCTTCTTCATATTCTTGTTGGCAGCTTATACAGCTCCATTCATTTGTGGACAATATGTTATTGAGTTTCGATGAGTAATCTTGAATTGCTCACATATTTCTTTCATCAAATTACTATTGAGATTCGCCCCATTATCGATGATGATCAAATTTGGTATCCCAAATTGGCATATCAAGTTGTTGCACATAAAATCAGCTACCACTTTCTTTGTCACAGACTTGTAGGAGATTGCTTCTACCCACTTGGTAAAGTAATCAATGGCAACCAAAATAAATGTATGACCATTGGAGGAAGTTGGCTCTATTAAACCAATAACATCCATGCCCCAAGCTACAAACGGCCAAGGAGAACTCATAACTTTGAGTTCCTGAGGAGGTACCCAAATCAAATCACCATGTACCTAGCATTGATGATATTTTTGCATAAACTTGCAACAATCATGTTTCGTAGTCATCCAAAAATAACCTGCTCGAAGGATTTTCTTTGCCAAAGTAAGTCCACTCATATGAGTGCCGCAGATCCCTGCATGTACTTGTTTAAGAAGTTTAATAGCTTCTGTGGCATCCATACATCTCAGGAGGCTCAGATCTGGAGTCCTTCTATAAAAAATTTCCCCATTTGGAAAGAAGTTGTTAGCCAGTTGGCGTATGGCCTTTTTCTGATTAGAAGTAGCACTTTCAGGATAGGCTCTGATTTCCAAGTACATTTTTATATCGAAATACCAAGGTTTTCCATCTGGTTTCGCTTCAACATGTGAACAACGGGTTAGTTTCTCATTCAAATTTATCTCTACGGGATCGATATATGTTATATCTGGATGTTGGATCATTGAAGAAATGGTGGCAAGGGCATCAGCAAACTCATTCTACACCCTTGGAGTATGCTTAAACTCGATCTTCTAAAACCTCTTAGATAACCTCTGTACTAGTTATACATATGGTACGATCTTTAGATTCTTTACAACTCATTCTCCTTGAACCTGATGAATTAGCAAAACTGAATCCCCAATAACTAATAACTCTTGGACATTCATGTCGATTGCCATCTCCATGCCAATAATGCAAGTTTCGTATTCAGCCATGTTATTAGTACAACGAAATCAAAGTTTTGCAGCTATAGGATAATATTGGCCAGATTCTGATACTAAGACTGCTCCAACTCTGCTACCTTGGTAATTTACCACTCCAACATTCGCCATCTGAGATATACCTCACACATGTCTTTACCTACAAATGATACTTCTTCATCTGGAAAGTAAGTTCTAAGCGATTCATATTCATCATCCACCAGATTTTCTGCAAGGTGGTCAGCTAAGGCCTGTGCCTTGATCACTTTCTGAGTTACATACATGATATCAAATTCACTCAAAAGCATTTGCCATTTGGCTAACCTTCCAATTGACATCGCCTTCTGAAAGATATACCTCAATAGATCCATCTTTAAAATAAGGTAAGTAGTGTATGAAGATAGGTAATGCCATAATTTTTGAGCAACATAGGTCAAAGCGTAGCAAGTTTTCTCCAAATAAGAATATCGGGCCTCATATGGAGTAAACTTCTTGCTTAGTAGTAGATTGCTCACTTCTTTTTCCATGTTTCATCATGCTGACCTAGAACACATCCAAATGCATTATCTGAAATAGATAGGTACAACAATAATAGGCTTTCTACTCGTGGAGGGACTAGCACTAGTGGGTTAGACAAATAGTCCTTGATAGTATCAAAAGCACTTTGACATTCTTTGATCCATTTTGTTGATACATCCTTTCTCAATAACTTAAAAATAGGCTCACAAATCATCGTAGATTGAGCTATGAATCTGCTGATATAATTTAATCTTCCCAAAAAACTCATAACTTTTTTCTTCATCCTTGGAGGAGGTAATTCCTGGATTACTTTTATTTTGGAAGGGTCGAGCTCAATACTTCTTCTGTTAATGATGAATCCCAGGAATTTGCAAGTAGGCACTCCAAAAGCACATTTGGCGGGATTTAATTTTAGGCTATATTGGCACAGGCGGTCAAAGAATTTCTTCAAGTGAGTTAGATGATCTGAACTCTCATGAGACTTGATGATAACATCATCCACATACACCTCAATTTCTTTGTGAATCATATCATGAAAAGAAGTTGTTATAGCTCTCATATAAGTAGGTCCAACATTTTTTAGACCAAATGGCATCACTCGATAATGATACATACCCCAAGGCATGATAAAAACTATTTTTTTTTGCATCTTCTTCATCCATTAGAATTTGGTGATAACCTGTAAAACAATCCACGAACGACTGCATCTCATGCTTGGCACAATTGTCAATGTGAATGTGGATATTTGGTAATGGAAAATCATCCTTGGGACTGGCTATATTGAGATCTCTGTAGTCAAGACAAATCATAATCTTTTCATCTTTCTTGGGCATCGGAACAATATTGGCTAACCAAGTAGGATATTGTGTCACTTCCACCACCTTGTATTGTATTTACTTAGTAACCTCTTCTTTGATATTTAGACTCAGATCTTGTTTGAATTTTTGAGTCTTCTGCTTCACTGGACTGAATCCTAGATTGATCGACAATTTGTGAGTAACAATATTTGTGCTTAAACCTAGCATGTCGTCATAGGACCAAGCAAATACATCCATTTATTCTTTGAGCAGGCTAACAAGCTCTCCTCTTTGGGCATCTTTTAGACAAACTCTGATTCTAGTCTCCTTAATATCTTCTTCACTTCCTAAGTTCACAGTTTCAGTTTCCTCCAAATTAGGCTTATCTTGATTTTCAAAAAATCTCAGTTCTTCAGCGAGGTGTTCGGGCATCATGGTTCTCTCGTCATAGTCTTCAAGCTCATTGTTATCTAAATTATTTTATTCATTTAGCTTGTGACATGACATGACATTGGTAAGTTTAAAGTTATTTTTACTGAAATCATAAACAACACAATTAGACAAAGAATTGAAATGATAAGATGTCTAATAAGTAATATTTTAAATAAATGGAGGTTTTCATTCAACTGAAATAAAAATTGCAAACTTTGGCTATGACCATGGGTCAGTCTGCCTTCTTGAAATATCATAAGGAAAATTTAAAACATAATAAACAAAAATAGAGGTGGGTTTCAGGCCTCCTCTGAACCACCACCATTTTGAATATAAGCAATTAAGTGAGCCTCCATCTACCAAGACGAGTGGGAGATCAAAAGCGGGGTAGATGTCCAATTTATCACTTGCTCTTTGGCCCCATCTGTCGAATCCTCGATGTCTCTACTGCATCATCCATAATAGCATCAACCTCTTCAAAAAGATTCCAGATTCCTTCCCCCAGATCGTCATCATTGATATATTCTCGTACTAGAAATGACTGGTATAAATAAGGTATAGGCCTAGCTAGTGCCTGATTAACTTTCTTGTTAGACATCTCCCAATCATCATCTTCTAAGGTGGCATATCCCAAACCAAACTTTGATGGCTTCATCAGCAACAAATGGGCTCGAAGATGCCTTGCAAGTATTTTCCTAGCCCAAAACCTGGTTCAAATTCGTTTTTGAGCATAACTATGGCTAACATCTTGTAGACAGCTTCCATAGAAGATCCGGGTGCTAAATCATCACCAGTTGCATTCACTATCTCTACAGTGTAAAAATCAGACCCTCTAGCAACATTATCGACAATAGGCAAATGCATGGTTGAGTGACTTCCCTCACCATAAATGACCACTTTCACTATAATTCCATACAAACTTTATCATCTGATGAAGGGTAGAGGGCATTGCTCCAGCCATATATATCTAAGGTCTTCCCAACAACATGTTGTAACTAGTGGTAATGTCCATCACTTGGAATTCAACTACAAACTCAGCAAGTCCTATATGGATGATTAAATTCACTGTCCCTAATGTGTATACTTTGACCTCCATTGAAAGTTCTCATATTAACCTGGTTCTGATGAATCTTACCAACATCAAAATTCAATTGTTTAAAGGTAGACAAAGGACATATGTTCAGCCCAGATCCTTCATCGATCAAAATATGATTTAGAACCATATCTCGGTATTTAATTGTGATATGGAGTGCTTTATTATGTATTGATCCTTCAAATGGGAATTCCTCATCACTAAAACTGATGCAATGTCCTCGGGCAATTTAGCTTATTGTCGCTGCAAGATTATTACTATTTGTTCCCACTGGCACATAAACATCTTCCAATGCTTTCACCAATGCTTACCTATGTTGTTGTGAACTCATCGACAATGCCCATATGGAAATTTGGGCTGGCATGTCTTCTCTAAATACTTCACAATGGAATATTCCTTAGGCTGCATTTTCCTCCGAAACTCTTCCGCTTCTACTTTCGCTTCACTTATTGGCCTTTTATGTTGGTCTTTCTTGGTAGGTCTTTATGTCAATTCTTCCAGCATATAGCATCTATCAGACCTGGTTAGTCCCTGTGTGTTGACAATTTCAATAACAAATCTATTTTGCACAGGAGCTCTCTTTGGTATCACACCAACAACGTTTGGAAGCATCAGGATCATAAACTTCAATTTTTCATAAATACATAAAGATGCTACATTCTTCTCCAAACTGTCAACATTATTTGGGACTATTGTTTTATTAACACACCAACCCTCATCTTTATCAATCATACCGACAGTGTTTCCTCCATGATTAGCCAAAGGATTACTATTGACATTAGGGGTGATGGTTTGAAGAACAAATACATCGTGGTCAATTAAATCTTGAATCTTGAATCTTGTGCATTAGACTTATGCAATCTTTAGTATCGTGTCCAACACTATTAGAATAATAAGCACATGTTTGATCACCCCTGAAGAATCAAGAGTTTATGTCAATTGGTTTTGGAGGGATAGGATGGATCATTCCTGCAGCCGATAACCTTTCAAATAATTTTGTCCAGCTTTCGGCAAGTGGAGTGAACATCCTAGGAGGCCTCTTTTCTAAGCTTGGACAAGGAGGGTTATAATCATTGTATGGGGTGAGGGAACTTGATAGTAATTTGGAGGGTTTCAATGGGAGGTAAGGGGAGTTTGAAATCTTGGATAGGGTTGGTTTTGGTAGCTTGCTTGTGCGGTTTGGTAGTTTGGGTTGGAGTAATTAGCAGGAGGATTTTGGTAGGTTGGTTTAACACTTGAGCAATTTGGTGATGAAGGTTGATAATTTGGGTGGCTACTTTGTTATTGTGGAAAGGCTTGGTGTATTAGGGGTGGAGTTTGGTATCCAGGAAATGAACTTTGAGAAGAGTGAAGGTAGGTTTGGAAGGGTACAGATTATTTAGGACTATTGCTAAAGGGTCTTTTCTTATCCGGTGTATAGGAAATAGATGACACATCCTCTCTCTTCTTCTTTGGCAATCCTGAGGATCCAGCTGAATTAGACATACGAGCAATCTTTCATGTTCTAAGCCCATCCTCAGTAGTCTCTCCTATCTTGACTATCTCAGCAAATTTTTCTGCAATAAGCAATATCATTTTGTCATAGAATTTTGGCTCCTGGATGCGTAAAAATATTTCAATGACCTCTTTCTCGGACATGGGAGGTCAAACCCTGGCAGCCTCTTTTCTCCATCTATAGGCGTATTCATGATAACTCTCGACATATTTTTGCTTTATTTTTTTCCAAGGAATGTCGATTAGGAATAATCTCGACATTGTAAGCGAGTCTCTCAAAAATCCTTGGCCATAGCACTCTAACTAGCCCATTGGTCCATTTTTTGGGAAGTAAACCATTCCAAGGCCGCCCCACTCAAGCTCTGACTGAAAAGTCTCATCAATAATGCCTCATTCTTTCCTACGCCCACAAGCTGGTCACAATAGGCTCTCAAGTGGGCGAGAGGGTTTCCAGCTCCATCGAAAACACCAAACTTTGGTATTTTGAATCCTTCTGGAAGGTTCAAATCAAGATGCATACACAAATTCTTATAGTTCAATCCTGTGACATCTGGTGCAACATGAAATTATTTTATAGCCTTTGCAATTTCTTCATTTATGCTTAACTTAGTCATTTCTTCCTTAGCCTTCCACTCTTTTTCATTTTCCTCATAATGATCGATTTCTAGGTATGTGGAATATTGAATATGTGGCTCAGGAAGGGTGGAGATATGGAAAGGAGCTTTAAGAGGCGAAGGTTGAGTGGGAGGTGGGTTTTGTGTGTGTTATTCATCTTTTAGAAGGGCTATTTGGGGGTTAGTAGTATTGGGATTTTGAGGAGAAGTGAAGGCTTGTATGTTGTTGGTATTGGGATTTTGTAGTTGAGGGGGTGTATAGTGTGTGGAGCTGGCATGGTATGCATCAATAGTAAGGGTGTTTTGAACAGAGATCAAGGGTGGGTTATCCAGGGTAGGTTCACAAGTCGGGTTTGAATGAGGAAAGGGGAGTGTAGGCCTTTTATCGTTAGGGCCGGGAATGTTAGCAGAAATGACCAAGTTCGTCAAGTCTTCAGCCTTTTGCATCTTAATCCTCATTTTTGTTACTTGTTGTATCAATTGTATAATTAACTTGTTTTGCTTAGAAATGATGGGATCTACTATGGTAATTTCTGTCGAGCCCATATCCTCATTGTTTCCGGCCATTATTGTCTTCGACGAGTCTTGATTGGGTAAGGAACCTTTGCAAGCCTTTAATCGAGTAAAGTGTGGATGGTCGGTCAGTTTATCAACACAGATCAATTCTATGCTACCTGTAAGAAGAATTACTCAAAGGCAATTATGTTAGTTTCCTTGAATTGACAAGTAATACAAGATAGCATACACAAAGCAATGAGCACACAACAATTATAGCACAAAACAGTTATTGCGCACCCTAGAGGATATGTGACCCTTTTATGCTAAGAGTTGACCTATCGAATTGAAGGATGTGTATCAATTTAAAGGTAAGCCATTAACCCCAAATTACTTCATTGTTAAAATAAAATATAATGAAAGATTTCAAAGTGCTTACAAAACACAATGAAAGATACATCTCCAAACCCTTACAAAGAGAAAATATAATAACAAAAGCAATCCCACGCAGGGGATAATAAAAGATTTCATGCTATCCTAGTTCTTCAGTCAAACTTTGTCCTTTTAGCTGTGTTGACCTCTTGCCACATAAAGTACCTATTTTCCCACAAGTGGTCCTTCGCTAATTGAGCTTTTTCTTCAAGATCGACTGCTTCCATAGTCTAATTTTGTTGTTCCATGCAATCGTCCAACCCAACTATGCATTGTCTCACCTATTGCGCTCCTGCTTAAGCTGCTCTATAATCTTTGCATCCTCCAAGTATCGACGCTGATGGCCAAATGATTCTCTTGATACCTTTCTTGTAGTTGACGAAGTAGCACTTGACTTTCAACTAAGACATCTTTAATGAAATGAGGCACGTTCGGACCGAGCTTCGAGCAATCTTTCATGTTCTAGGCACGTTCGGACCGAGCTTGATAGTTCCAGCAAGATTATCCCTTAACCAATCCTTATATGCACTACTACACTCACCATTGAACCTGTTGGGAACCTTATCACCCGCTACTTTTCGAGTCTTCCATCCTCGAATCATCATGTTAGTTAAGGATACTTAACCATTCTTGTGATCTGTTGCAAATTTCCTCATGTCTCCTGTTTGAGGGGTGACTTGCTTACGACCCAACTGCCTGAGAACTCGACCAGGAGCATATGGTCAGGTCCCTCTAAGTCCGGGTAGTATTAAGAAAGGGAGCTCTGGACTTTGAATCACAGTGTCATTCACGACTAGATTATCAATAGCTTCTTAATCCCGCAATCCACTCAGTATTGGCATCCAAAATCATTGTCCATTTTTGGTTTTAAAGTGATTCAAGTGTAGCCACATATCATGAGATGAGAAATGATCTCGTCGACATTTTTGGTTTGGTTCTATAGGATTATAAACTTTAATCAAGTGCTTCATCATCCACCATTGAAGTATTAGATTGCAACCCCGAAAGAATTGACTCCCACCTTGACATTTATCCAAAGCCCTATAGATGTCCGCAAGAATCATGGGCGCTAAGAAATAGTATCTAATGATCTTCCAAAGTCAACCCCATAGAAGATGGCATGAGTGACCATTGTCACATTCGGATTAATAGCATGACCTAGATTTTGGGGAAAAACCATGGACTACAATAGGCATACTGCAAAAGCAAAAGCTCATTTTTCTACCCAAGTTTGTTCGGAAACAAATTCTTCTTTAACCTTTCATAACTATTAGCATGCCTGAACTGGTAGTACAACTTTTGCAGTGGAATATTTGGTCCTTTTAACCAAGTCATCCAATCAACGCTAACTAATGCAAATGCTCCTTTGATCTCATTTGGGCCCCACACCTTAGGAATTAGAATGTCCTCGTCTAACTTAGATTTTCTCTTATTGTACATGCCCACACTTTCATAACTCGCTACTATTTCTTCTATGGTTGGAGTCAGTTCTACATCTCCAAAATAGAACACCATGCAGTCACTATCCCAAAACTTTGTCATTGCGCCAATTAGATCTGGCCAAGCTTCCATCTCCATTAGAAAGGGTAGGTAACCTATGTGCTTTTGGACTTCCTTTTTGTCGAACACATTCATTCTTGCCCACCACACCTTAAGAAAGCAATAAGGTTGAGTCACCATCCTAGTCTTTAAAGGTTCGTATACTTGAGTCATCCTATAACATAAAAAAAGAGTTAAGTCCCCCCCCCCCCCCCCCCC
>DF358412.1:89838-112235 GCA_000787875.1 Solanum virginianum
AAAAAAAGAGTTAAGCCCCCCCCCCCCCGCCCAGGTGATAATGGGTTGTTTAAATTAAACTACACATCCTTCCATTAAACACATCAGCATGGTCATCTTATTGGCCATGGGCCAAATAAACTCAAGGTGGGCTTCTAATGGGCTCAATACCCCTTGGGTATTGAGTCAGCCTAGGCAAAGCTTAAAAATAGGGATTTGGCTTTACTCTATCCTAGGTATCTAAGAGTGGGCTTTGAATAGACTAGGAATCCAGGCAGACAACCTGAGCTGGAAATCATGACAACCATTGGACACATCACGAACCAATAAATTATCATTTTTTTCAAAAGGATTAAGTATTTGAAAGTCTAGTTGCGAGTTCACAAAATCATCATTTTCAATACATAAGATAATAAGGAATATGTCATGAAATGCAAATGATAATTATAATTTGAATTTAAACAAACAAGAGGCATATAAAGAAAGCACAAAAAGTTACTAATTATTTCAACCTGAATAATTAGTCAAATAGTCTAATCTAATGGTTAGAACCTAATTAAAGTCCCCAGCAGAGTCGCCATTTCTGTTATTATAGAAAAATAACTTGTATTTTGAAAATTTGATTTATTACTTAATTGAAGTAAAATTAAAGCTTCAAAAGGACTTGGAGAGGAATCACATGAGGCAAGAAAAAGACAAGGATTAGAATTCATAAATCAAACCATAGTTATACATGAGAATTAATATTCTAAAAAATAAAAAGCTAAACCATCAAATGTGACATGATATTAAAATACGGTAGTAGATTAAGAAAAGAACCATAATAATATTGAGACCAAACGAGAGTTGAATAATCTAATTCTAGAAAAAAAATGAAGTTGGGAGGGTTAAGTAGGAATCAAACTGACAATAAGCATTTAATTTTCATACTCAATCAATGATGAATATACATTGCAATGAGAAAATTAGTTACCAAAAGAATAAGGTAAAGTAATGACTAAGCATAGACTAAGACCACAAGTTAGTACATAGTGAACATGTGAGACAGATTTATTCTTCAAAGCCACCACCTGTTATGATTTCAATTCATTCATGACATACAAATTTATAAAAAATACTAAAAAATTCAAGGATGGATGAAAAAGAACTTAGTTGTACTTCCTACGAATAATGACTTCTAATGTAGCCTAATAGCACTCGTTCAGCTAGAAAATGTGACGTCTCAATTCTATCTGGTGTGAAGCAAAGAGTCCAAGAAGAGAAAGATGCAAACGAGTTCAACTGATATGATAATCTTGGGCAACATTCAGCAAATTCATATCTTAGTAAATCTTATCGAGCATAGTCAGTGCTCCCTAAACTGGCTAACAAGTTTCAGAAGGAAAACGAAGCAAAGGAAATAAATGCGCAGGTAAGAATGTGAGTGAACCCGGAATTTAAATATTTATGCACTCAATATGAAGATTTATGACCTAAAGTTGTAGCCTTTAAAGAACATTAGATGATAGTAGAAAGAGAGGTAACCCAACGATTAACTGTATAACTGAAAATCAGAGAAATAATGAAAGATACTAACTTTTATAAACTTAAGAACCAATTAACACATCATATGCAGGATTTAACATTCCAACAGATGTATTGAGACCAACATTTATAACACATCGATACTATAATTCCTTGTATCATACTTGAAATGACTTTAAGGAAGCATACATAGACAAACCAGGGCAAGAAGCCTTGAAACAAATGGGATTACTATAGCTAGAACAAACAGTACCCTTCGCTGGAAGAAATAAGAGAAGTAAAAGAAAGATGATTGAACAAAGATGGCGCAAAATAACAATTTAACTCTTTCAAGGATATGACAAAACCAACTATGTTTTCTTTAAACAATTTTTGATGATAAACAAGTACTCATAACCTCACAGACACCTAAAAATAAGAGTTTTAATAGCAAAATTTCTCCAAGAGAGTTACCATATATGGTGCAGATATTCAGGATACATGGTTAGCTAATTCTATTTATTCAGTGTAAAATGGGAGGCTTAATTGACGTACGTGGTATAATGATTCGTGAGACTGAAAAACAAATTCTAAACTAGACAATACCATACTTAATCAGTAGACAACAAATCCAAAAGCATATTTGGATCCAAACTTTAACATAACATCAAAAAAGAAACCTTAGAGATGTAATAAAGATATTCATAATAAGCTAATAGTAGCAGCTAAGAGAACATAAACAAAGTACAACATGATCTAGTCTCGAAATATAATCAAGAAGATTTTAAAACAAACTTCAGACATTATGATAGACTGACAGGCTCACCAAGAGTCTTGATACACTGAAAAAAAAAGAACAAAACTAAAGCAAGGAGCAGGGACGGGAACAAAAAATAAGATTTCAAACATCAAGAGAAATATTCAAGTTAGGAAGGTAACCCAAGATATTGAAATCACAGATACCAGAATATAACAGGCAGGTTTTGCCAAACCACACTTAAGATTCTACTACAAAATCAAAAATATATTAATGACTATCTCATAGGGTTGGGAACATTTCGACTAAAACTCAAGCTCACAGGCTTAACTATCAAAGGAATAGTGAAAATGAATCATCTCAAACATCACTTGACTAGAAAGCTTGAAGTCGATTAAAAGAAACACAAATAATCAGTTTCAAAAATTGAAAATAAAGAATCATAACAGCAACTAGTGGTTAATGTAGACCTTGTATTTACAGCCAAATAGAGACAACCAAATGCGTACTCATGGATTTGAAATCTATAGAGCTCACGCTACGATCGTGGCTGTTTAAAAGAATAAAAATGTGAGAAAGCGACCATTTTAAAGCATCACAACAATTTAACCAGGAAAAGTTTGAAATCAACTAGAACATAACCCATATTGAACCAAAACATGAAATCAACACTTAACTCAAAATAACGTCAAAATATGTTCTAGGAACGTCTTAGCAACTAATATAGCAACATCAATACATTAATTCGTCACAACGAAACGTTTCAGTCCAAAGAAACTCAATACCAACATGAAAGATTTTGATATAGCTTCAGAATTTTCTCATCTTCGAACAACGTATATGAAACTTAAAATGAATCAAGATGGATGAGACGGGAATATTACATTTCTTGGAGCAACGAACTAGGACAACGAGCTTGAGGAAGAGCTTTCCACCACGATAATAGAGACCCGTCTGTAAGCTTCTTGACTTCAAAAATCAGAGACCTCAGTTTCAGCAAGCTTCAAATCGTCTGAGTTTTCTCTGAAAATCAGTTTGCTTTAAGAATGAAATCTAGTGTATTAGGGATAAGAGCAGCTCACCAGCTAGAAATTCTAATCTCTTCTTTTTATGGGAAAACTGCCCCTTCATTTGGTGATGAATGGGGATATATATAGCCCCAAAAATTAGGAAAAAATGGGAAGAGGAGAACACAGGGTCAGATTGGGGAATTAGGGTCGGATTTGGGGCTCTTTCAATTCAAATTTTGAATTCTCAATCTTGAAAATCATTATGTCTCAATCTTTTATCCATTAATTGTGGATTAAAAGATGATTTAAGGGGCCACAAGGGCGGGAGCAGCAGATGAAGGCGTATGAGGGACTTTTGGCATTTGCTGGGTTGGGCGCCTGGAAGTTGTTGCTTGCTGCCGAGGAAGAAAGGGGTGGTTGTGTGGGTGAGTGAAGGGTGTGAGGTGAGAGGGGATGAAGAAAAGGGGAAATTAGGGAGCTAAAAATAGCAAATTGGGCCGGGTAAGGGGCATTTGGGTTGGGTCTAAGGATTGACTTGGGCCAAATTTGATCTGAAATTAAATTAAAATGACAACTGAAAATGGGTTCAAAGAGTGGGAGAAAAAATTGGCCAACTCAATTACAAATCTTGACCAAATTGAATTAAAATGATGAATATGAATAAGATGGATTTTATCAATTAATTAACGAGCCTCTTAGTTTCGACAAAATAGAATAATCAATCAAAAGGAAAAAATCTTTGATCATGAAAGGTGATTAATCAAACATGGCAAAATCATCAGCAAATCATAAAAATAAAGAAAATTATATATGAAAATCACTAAAAAATGTTTTGAATTTTACAAACGCTAACTATTTTAAATTGTTTTAGAATTGAAGAAGCTCGATAATTAATTTATATTGCAGATAAAATTGGGTGTCAGCAATATTGTAGCACCATTTCAGTAATGGTTGTGTCCACACCTATCTATGAAGCAATAATATCAATCAATCCTTGAAATTCACTTGTTGCATCAAATATAACCCCTTCAATTTTGTAATCCACGTATCGACCTATGTATGTAGGTAGGTACATATAAAAACAAAAACTTCGTACCAAACGAAGCACAGACAGAAATAAAAATATGTACCAACCAAATGCCAACAAAATTAAAAAAAAAAAAAAACACACACACACACACAACCTAAACAAATGACATGCCGATATACCAACAGAAACCATAGTCAATTCAAGAACTAAACAACACCAAACGTAACACTAAAATAATAACCAATTTATATGTCCGTCTGTTACAAATACAAACTCAGGAAAAAAAAAGAATTACTATTGATTATTATTATTTTTTAGAATTAAAAAAAGACAGATATTGTTAAATATTTTTTGGTATCGTTTTTAAATGTTAAATTATTGGTGCTATATTTTCTCCTTCTCATGTAAGTGGCTTAATCCTTTGTCAAACTTTTGCTCCCCAGATTGATTTATGATCCATACTTTCATCAGCATTTCAAAAAAAAAATTGCACATAATATGAGTACTAAAAAAAACAAAAATTATGCAACATATACCATTTTCGAAGAAAAAATTTTACCATCATTTTTTCTCAGGGAATCATCTAGTATATTTTATAATGCACATGCAACACTTGCCGAATGAAAGTTTATACTAATCGAACGACAAAAAAAAAATTAAAGAAAATCAAATACGTTGCATCTCATTTACCATCATGCTGAATCAAAATTGAGACAAAATTTATAATCAAAATCGACCAAACTCAAGCTTAACAAGAGAGTATTGTGTTTATATATATATATATATGTGGGTGGTATATATTGTGTATGACTTTAGTTGTTACACTTGATAGAAAATTTTTAAAGGAGATTCCAATGTATTTTCACAATGATGACAAACATTAAACCAAGGAGAGATAAAATAGAGATGTAATTTAATTGTCTTTAGGTTTGTACCAGATAGTTTGTGTATGACATTGGTTATTACACTTGATACAATAAATTTTAAATAAAATATATTTCAATGTATTTTCACAATGATTACAAGCATTAAATAAAGCAAAGACAAAAAAAAAGATTATTTTAATTGGCTTTGGATATATAGCCCTGGTTGCTTAGTCTAGTTGCAAATTTTTTTTTGCCAATCCCCATGCACTTATTTAATGGTCACATATTTTTTTATATATATTATTATTATTATTATTATTATTATTATTATTATTATTATTATTATTATTATTATTATCATTATATGTATATACTTTTGTTAAAAAAATATTGACATTTGATGATAAATAAATTTTGTTGATATATTCATGTAATATAGGCTCTTAAAATATATAAGAAAGCTTTAATTCCTTGAATTTATAACGAGATAAAAAAAAATGTATCTTTGATTTAGGTCATTGAATTTGATCATTAGCAGTTAAATGTGCTTATTAAAAAAATAAATGACAATAAATAAGCAAAGTAAATAAAGTCGAATGGAGTAGTCGATCTCCAAGAATAGTTTCCAATGGAGTCCTAGCGTTTTTTCGAATGATAATCATTGCAGAATCTCTTCAGGGTTGCTCTATGCCACCGAACTAATATCATTTAACATCTTTTATTGACGCCACTTGTCGATTCTTTATTATCCCATTGTGCAAGTTACTTTTTGCCTAATGATCAGAGACCATGCAATTAATTAACTTTTATTTTCTCACCAATTTTTTTTTTGTTATAGAATTTAAGAAATAAATTATAATCTACAGCAAGTCACAAATCTTGGTGAGCTAAAAACATACAGTATTTGTTTTTATTTTACATAAACTTTTAAAAAAGAACATGATATAAATGTGAGAAGAAATTACCTCATGTAAATTTTTTACTAATGGATTAATGATTTATTGAAGAGGAACTATTTATAACTTATTATACGTTGGAAGAAAAGGGAAGTTGTAATTGGTCATGTCTTGATTCACATTCCTATATTCTTCAACATCATATTTTCGATATACCAATAGCCCTGTTCTTTTCCCACCACTTTTTTGCTGCCTTCGTGCTCAACTTTTCCTTACTGCATAAATTGAAATAATTCAATCAAAAGAGTACTTTTACATTCCAATACTGATACATATATTGAGACGGAGAAATTTACCTGAAGTTAACTTGCTTGATTCCCTTTTTCCCCGTAGGCGAATTGATGAAGACACCAGGCTTGTAATCTTCAACCCATTCCACTTCCAAATCATCATCAGCATAGTTTTGTTTTTTGTTATATAAACAGTTTACAATTGGAGAAGCCAAGAGGCTATCTGCTTTTTTATCTTCCATACAATCATTCTTAGTAGCAAAATGAAGACTCTCTGACATTGTCTGAAGCTGCAATAACCAACACATTTTAATTTTATGATTCCTACAATGAACGCAGACGTTACTACTACCTCACAGGGATAGAGAGGTTGTTTCCAGACTCTCAACCCATCAATATATAGTATATATGACTAATAAAAATTATATCTAGTTACACGGTGTAATTTTCTAGCGACCTTGAACATGTGTGGCTCTGTGACTAGTAGAATTATGATTAAGAAAACCATATGTTGGGAAATGTACCTGAGTTCTTAGCTTGGAAACTTCTTCAAGGAGGAACTTATTTGATTCTGACAATTTTTCATCGTTTGAGGAACCTGAACCGTATGAGTTTCTTGTGTGCCCTTTTGCTCTTTTGAGGAATTCAGGACAAGGAACTTGTCCCCATCTTGGAAAATCATCCAACAAAGATTCAATGGGATCTAAACACTCACTAGAATTGTTTCTAGTTGACATTATTTGACTTGATATGCTATTCGACTCTTTTGAGTTATCAATAGCTTGTCTGGGGCCATGTTTTTCCGCCTTGGATGCTCTCCTTGATTGAGCAACCCTTTCCAGTTGGCAGAAACAAGGATCACATACCCGAAAAGCTTTAGTTTTATCTGAGCTTAGTGATGCATCTGTGGTTTTCTTTCTGCAGCATGTGTGGCAAAATAAATGACCACAATTGTAACAATTACGCTTCTTTCTTGTAATCCAAAAGGTCGTGCCACAACCCCTGCAAACTGATTGATCAGTACTTGATATCGATTTGTGCAAACATATTGCTGCTGTTGAATTTGATCCACAAGAAATATGTTCCACTTGTCTGTCTCTTAGAGACTCAACTAAAGTTGGGCAATTTCTATTTTTCGTATCGCCTAGTCCCAACTGTCCTTTTGAACCTTTACCCCATGTGTAGACATTTCCCTTAGATGTAAGCACAGCAACATGATTAGATCCTGAGGAGATCTGTGTAACAAACTCATCTTTATGTCTCCCTTGCACCGCAACTACTACTGGTTTATCTTTGGCCTGCCCATCTGTCAAACTTCCCATTGTGTAGACCTCTCCTGTGTTTGACAGCCCAACGGTTAAGGTGCTAGCACAGGTAACTTGAACGAAATCATGATCCAAAAGTTGAGCTACACATGTTGGTAAAAGCTTTATCTCATTATCAGAGTGGCCAAGGTTTCCACTATCACCATTACCCCATGTAAAAAGTTTCACACCGCGATGATTAGATTTAAGGTGATCATGAACAGATATTTCGACTAATGCAGCTGTATGCCATGGTCCACATGCAACAGATTTCACACACAAACCTCTAAGAGACTCAACTTCTTTTGGGTGAACCATACTTTTGAGATTTCCATGACCAAGAACACCAAAAGTTCCATCTCCATAAGTAAACAGTTGTCCAGACGTTGACACAATCCCCGTGTGCCATGCTCCACAAGCGACGTAACATATTTTCACACCATCCAAAGAACCACAAACTGTGTTTGGAAGCCAACAGCTTCTCGTCTTTTTCTCACCAACTAAATTGTCACCCCATGTATATAATTCACCTGAAGTTGTCAAGGCACATGTATGGTATTCACCACAATTGACAGATTTTACATGAACCTCGTTAAGAAAGTTGACGATTTTTGGACATGAAGTGTCCATATCAATTTTATGTCCAAGCCTTCCATTCTTTCCTTCACCCCAGCAAAAAACTTCACCTTGTTTGGTGACTAAGGCAGCATGACTACTCCCAAGTGATATTGTTTGTACATCAAGCGTTGCAGTTGACTCCAGAAGTTTGGGTAATAAAGCATCCATCTTTACTTCCCCTGCATCACCACCCAAGCATCCTACTTCTGCTCCTTCTCCCCAAATAAAAACATCCCTTAAAACATATTGGATAGCAGTTGCTCTTTTCCGGCTTAGGTCGTCTGATGAAGAATTTGCAATAACATTATCCATCCAGTTGTGCACACTTGATAGAGGAAGAAAGATGTCAGAGGAACATGATAAGCCATCAGCAGAAAACTTTTCTGAAAATGATCGAGTGGGACTCCTTGATAAGTTGCGAACCTTGAACAAATAAGTCTACATCATTTTTAGAGTAATAGAAAAGGCACCTATGCATTTTTTTTCATTAATGTCAGATAGAAATGACAGTTCAGATCACATTATAACAAGATATAACCAGCACAATTAAAAGATTTAGCCCTCGAAACCCCAAGTGTGCCACATAAAATAGGACAAAGTGAGTAGAAAAACCGTTTTTAAGAAATAAGTCTCCTACTCAGTAGAAATATATGGACAAAATAGAGCATACTAACACATTACACAAAAGGTCCTATTAACATGAGTTTATGAAGGTGTTAGCTTTATGCATTACTTTTTATAATTCTCAAGTCGGACTATTGAGATGAGGGTATAATTTTGTTCATGCTATTGAGAAAATGGGAAGAACTGATTTAACTTAAGATATATGTACTAGATTAGGCACACATGTTAGAAGCATACCTATAAGTACCTTGGTACTATAGCCATTTTATTTAAGCAATATGAGAGAAGTAATAGAATCATATTTTTGTCCACTTGTTTCAGTATAATTTGATCGATTGCACAGGGAAAACTGTTGCTTAATAACAAGATGAAACATTCAGAATTTGATAAAACAAAGAACCTGAGAAGATGTGCTTTTCTTCACTAAAAATCCAAGACTATGTTTCCTCCGCAAATAGCCTACCGGACTGCTGATGCAACTTTGCACTCCTCTTTTGCTTTTCATATGGTCCACCAGTCCATGTCGATTCCGAGATATTACAGCTCTCAATCCTAGAAACCACGTCGCAGCCTGAATTTTGTCCTTGCATATCTGCATTGATCCAATGAATTATGACTAATCCATGTACACTATCCTTTCCATAAACTTTGAGACTAATGAACAACTTACCAGATCAAGATTGTGGTCATCATTTCCATATATTAGAGAAATACATTGACTATCCATCTCTTCCTTAAGTTGTTTCTGCTGATTTACCTTATTAAAAACCATATAATGTTAACTATAGACGGTCTTGATTAGAATGTTCAGCTTCACTACTTACAGTGTTTTGGCCACGGATGATATCCGTGACTGCGCTTAAGCTCAGTTGTTTTTCCTTCTCACCGGAGTACCAAATCAAAAACTTTTCATCCTGTCAACAAAGATTATTTATATGAGCAGCAAGAAAACACATTTGTCTTTGGGTATATTCATTTGTTAATTTCAAAATCCCCAGAAACTGAATAAGTTTAAATTTCTACTAACTTTATAATGAAGTTGGCCTTTCAGATAGAGTGGTTCCAACAGTTATTCATATTTCTTATACGTACTTTAGACAAACAATGGGAGATGAAGAAGAAAAAGGAAAAGTTACGCGGAATATCACAAGTTCCTCTAGAAGGGGAAGTTGTTCAATTATCTGTATTCCAAATATGACATTACTTTAATAATAGACAATTACCACGGATAACCTCAGAGGGCAGAATTTGGGCTTCCCTTTTCTACCGTACTTCCATAAGGCGCCTTTCTTGAGTGCAATTATTGCCTGTACAATGTTAAATAAGAAAAGAATAATGCCAGTATAATTATCAATGATACTTGTGCTTGCTGAATGATCACAAGGCCAATATCTTTATACACATAACATGTATACTTTGTAAGATACGCACTTGCCAAGTAGATGCAATGGAATACTGATGAGGCAATCACTAAAAAGTAGAACACACGCACTTATATGTTTAAAGAGAAAAAGTAGAAACCTGTTCAACAACTCTATCACAAGAGACAATGGCCAAATGGTCGTCACTCATTTTCACAAGTAACTCAAACAACACATCTAAGAATTGCAAACCTTACTACTCACTTAACACTGGAAAAAAAAAGTTTCCTTTTCTTTAAGTAGCCTAAAAAACTTCCTACTCTTGTTGGGCCATTGTGCAGAGAGAAATAATTGTGCTACATTTTCCATAAATATATGCATTCTTTTATATGTATAATTTTATTTTTAGTAGCAGTACAATCACAATTACCGCACATGATATGATATGTCTTTTCCATTTTTGGTTAGTTTTATCACTATTTTTCTTTTTAGTTTTTTCCTCAAATCACGCAGTCTTCAAGAAAATCTTTTTATAGTCACCGTCCAAATTCATATTATTCATCTTAAATTTGTGATTTGGAATTGTTATTGGTGTTTGTATAACTATATATCATCTCTTGACTAAAATAAATTGTTATAATGAAGTCATAATATATCAACTGTGCCTTTAATTAACTTTGTCTCGAATAATATTTATGTTCTTTAACTTTCAATGTACATTTAAATTTATACAAAAAGGAATCATATTCATCCTACATTACAATTTTATATCCTAGGTGGCATTCTCATATATCATATATATATTTTTTTTCAAAAGGGCAAAAGCCCATATTTTATTAAGAAAAACAGGTGGACAACAGTCCACCTCCAAGTCTGTCCAAATAGAGACACAAACATTATAATTGTACTATTCTAATTAGAAAATGATATCAAGTAGAACGTGAGTGTGTTTAATTTGTTCAATTTTATATAAGATTAAGTGATTATTTGTGCATATTCAAAGTTGAAAGACACAAATGTTAACTGAAATCAAGTTAAAGGGAATATTTATGTATTACGACTATAATAAAATTACTTTTAAATATGTATAAGTATTTTTTTCATGGAATAACTTTTTTTTTTAAAAAGTGTATCACCTTAACTAGGTAAGGGAATTATTTTCTGAAGTTATTATTTGAGTTAAAAGCCAAAAACACATATAGAGTATCTCATTTTATTGAGTTTCATATTTGAACTATTGAGAGTAGGGTTGCATATTGATTGTTCGTCAACGATGAACGCCATTGAACTTCAGACTCGAGTGGAGAAAAAGAGGGCTAGGGTAGGTTCTATTCAATTGTGAAATTTATTGATTTAGTCTATTGATTATCAGTTTGTAGACATGCTATACAGTTATAAAATCATTAAAATATTAGTTTATCAGTTATTAATCGTTATCGATTTGGTCTTTGATTTAACTATTAAGATTAGATACAAAAAATTTATTGAAAATCACTTACAAACAAGGTGACAAACCAAATGAACCATGCATATGAGTTGATAGATTACATCTTGCTCAAAAGCAAACACTTGCACATTATTGAATAATCGAGAATTTGTCAGAAATAAAAGTATATAAAACTAAACTCTAAGTCAAGGACTTTATATACCGAATTGGATAAATGTAATTTATTAATTTACTATCAGGTTATCGATTTATCCATTAAAAAATCTCAAATCTTTAAGAACCAACAATCCGATAATTAAAAAAATTAAAACCATTATTAAAATCATTAAACCAATAAGTCATTACCAATAAACCAATAATTTTTTTATTCAGGTTATTTCAGGCAGTGAAAACTACTAAGCTGGAGTACAGTAGGGATAGAGGAAATTTCCAATGGAGCGGTGAAATGCATAAAGATCGGAAAGAACACCGTTTTGAACAACCCTAATTGAGAGTGTAAGTATCCTATCTGAACTATCATCCAAATTGTTAGAGCAACACATCAATAGATTGACTAAATCAAATGTTCGTCTAAAAATGTTTCTAGGCGCATCTGTCCAAAAAAATCTTCATCCATCTGACATTTAAAATAATTCTATTTGTTTGACACATCAATTTTTTTAATTGACTTTTTTAAAATCATAAAGTTTCCCCTTTCAAGTTGGAAATGTCAATGTCAAGGCTAAGAAAGCGGAGAAAAAGATGGTGGATATCACAGTTGAAATAAATTAATTTATACAATGATAATTTTAATCCTTAACTTTAACTTTAACCTAATATTAATTTATTTAGATTTGCCACAGTGGAATCATTTTTCCACTTGAAGTGCCACTCAGTAAAATTGTTTAACAAAAGAGATAGTGTACAAGCATCACTAGATATTAATCGAGATGTATTATTTACGCTTATTATTGGATGATAGTTCAAATAGAAAATTCACTCTCTCAACAGTTCAAATATGAAACTCAATAAAGTAGGATAATTTAAGCGTGTTTTGGACCTTACTATTTTTGGAGCCAATCAATTTGCTTCTTTCTTTTGTCTGGATTTGGTCAATAATTATATGTTTGGACTATAAACAGGATGATTATATCAATTGAATGTGCGTGATTTTAAAACTAAATTCAATATAACGAACCTTAACTGAATATTCATTTCCCGCAAATTATGTTTAGTTGATTCGTATTTCCTTTCTTTCTTGATAGATATGGTTGATATTTTCTGTTTTTCCTTTTACATTCTGTTTATTGTTGGACAAAGTTTTGTCTTCTCTAATTGATTTTGTAATAAATACATATGTCATATGATTTTTTTCTAGGTTTTATGTGAAATCTCAAACAAAATAATAAAAGAATGGATAAAAGAGAAATTATATTCAGCTTATCTATAATTAACTTAATAATTTTATGTGTTGAGGGGTCAGAATAACGTCCTAGGACTAATGGTCGTTAGTGTTTCGTTGGCCCTTTATAATGCATAAAATTATTGCATTATATATATGGATTAAAAATTTGTACCCTACACCCCACGTCTCTGAAATTTCAGAAGAGGGAGTATATTAAGATGTCAAGGATTCATGATTGTGAAATATTAGAAATTATTGTGATTGTGAAATATTAGAAACTGTTGTGATTGTGTTGAAATTTACTAGCAAAAAGAATTCCAACAAGTCAGAAAATAAAAAATATTAAGATGTCAAAGCAATACCGCAATTACCCTGGTCTTATGATGGGCGCCAAATTCTTTACCTGTAAAATGATATGATTGAATTTCTAGGTGTAGTTTAACAAATTAAATTGATCTTATAATGAAACAGTAGAATAATAAATAATAACAATATTTTGAATGGCGAATGAATTAAAAAAACAATAACAAATAGAATAATGAATTAGATCTAAATAGTGAGTCTGTGTTGTAGCCTTGAAATATCTTCACATAGAAGTTAAGGATAACTAGAGAGCTTTTATAGTTAAGTTTTAGTAATAACATGTGACATCCTTAACTTTTTAGCGTCGATCACGCCTAGCGTTACTTGTCAGAATGTGACATTATAGACATCAATTAGGTCTTTCTCAAAAATTGCAGAAGTCCTATTATATAAATGATTACATGAGTATTTATAATGAAACCCCAGGGAGCATATATCCTCGGGCAAACTCTCCCCTACTCATTGAATATCCGTAGTTGTGTAATAACTAACGAGAATCTTGGTCTCTTTCATGGTAGATGGACTTGCAAGCTTGTTTCTTCGAAGCTAGATGGTCCTTATCGGCATAATATGATCATAGTGTTCTATAAAAGAGTCATAAACATGACACTAGAAGGAAAAGGTGGGACACATAGCATTAAGATGTTTGAGATGATGGAAGAGCTCAAACATAATGGTGAAGAATATTGGAGAAATTACAATTATCAACAAAGTAGATACGACAATCCCAAGAAGAGGACTAGGTTAGCATCTAGGCCTAATTATGGAATGAAATGACATGACACCATCTGCCTATTTATATTGATAGGCATTTTGGACAAATTCACATGAACATTTTTGTCAAGGAATATCCTACCTATTCATTGATTTTATTTATGGTCATTTAACCAAGGCTTGCCATTAATGTCCACATACTCTTGGAACATGTAAATATTTCATTTTTTTAAATAGTTCACGTCCCTTTCTCCATTTGCTAATTGTCCTTTGTTGTTAAAAATCGGCAAATTTTTATTTATGGGCAAAAAACTTAAGTATACAAATTTTTCTATGAAATTATAAGGGCATATCGATTTTTTATTATTTACATTTATATACCAATTTTAATTATAAATTAGGTAAAAGTAGATGGTTGAGAGTTATTAACTGTGATGTCAATTGATGTGATTGGGGTTGGGAAGCAAAAAAGTTTTTTTTTAAAATTAAATAACATAGTTGTAGTTGCAAGTCAGCCGTGTTCCTCATTAGTAACACCAAAAATAAAATGAATTTTAGTAGGGTGTAGTAATTAATGATGAAAGATAAGTTGATGTGATTAGTCTTGGAAAAGAAAATATTTAAACAAATAAAAATATATTCTTAAATGTACAACTCAACCATAATCCTAATAAGAAAGACCAAGTCAGCGTTGCTTTTAGGTAGTATTATGTACTTCCTTTTAGATTTTTTTTTAAAAACATAAAAATGCTTTTCTCTTACCTAAAGCAATCAAATCAATTAATTTGATTTGATTGCACAGTGACATGATTTTTTGGGTAGTAGCCATGTATGGGAATAAGGATGCCTCATATTTTGTACATTATACATTAACTGTAGTTACCAAAGCTAATAGGTAAATAATTTAACTCACACATTAAGAGTATTGGAGAGATTAAAAAAAAGAGCTGGAGAGTATAAGGAAGGTGTTTATCCAGATAAACTTCATGGATAGCGATAAATACGTGTCGATTCTGATAAAATATGATGGAAAATGGGACGTAACTGGTATGTAAAGAGTATGATTTTTTTCTTACTTTGTTGTCAATATCTAAGATTTGTGATAATTACAATTCGTATGTAATTAGTTTAAACATTGTTTATGTTGTTGGTTTATTTCTGGTATTTTTAAAAAAAAATTAAAAACTATGGTTGTAAATGTTTCTTTAAAATTGGTAATTTTTTTCTTTTTTTGTGATTATTGATATTTATACATGAATTGTTGATTCACTGACTATTACTTATTGCACTGATTTAAATTTAAGTGGTTATATGGTGGTGTTTAATGATATTAATCATGCATGATTTGCGACAATAATGATGGTTAGTTAGACGTTGTATGTATTGGTATGCACCTAATCAACAGTGATGGTTAGTTAGACGGTGTATGTATTGGTATGCACTTAATTACCATCAAAGGAGTTATTTGTGAGTGTGGGTTGGTGTATATAATGGTAACAAAAACTAGTGGTTCTTATTTGGTATTGTGGATGATGGTATTCTAACTATGACAAACATTAAAATCTTGATTGTGCATGATATGATGTTGCCTGTGATATATATTTGGTGATTTTCAC
Source organism: Solanum virginianum (assembly GCA_000787875.1). Lineage (NCBI taxonomy): Eukaryota > Viridiplantae > Streptophyta > Magnoliopsida > Solanales > Solanaceae > Solanum > Solanum virginianum. The sequence continues at coordinate 105,601 of DF358412.1, forward strand.
AGGTAGTATTGATTATAAGATGGAAGGAGTATTATATGATACGTCATCAAATTATGATGGTCTGTTGAGAGTCATTACTTCTCAAATAGGATTGGACACAACATGTGTCAATTTGGTAATACAATATGTCGTGAATGTGTATTCACCAACATTGAAAATTCACAATGACATGGGAGTACGAGTCTATTTAGATCATAAAATATCCAACCCAGATTTCTTTTCGAAATATTCATTGTAAGGACCCAAATTTTTGTATAGCTTTAGTTATGCTTGGGATTTGATTTTGAAAAGATTTGGGCTAAGGTGTCACCCTATGGAAGCCTCCACGGGCTGTGTGACCCCTATATGGGACCCCCAAATCAATTTAAACTCCTTCATTACTATTCATTCTTATTCTAGACACTTAGCTTCTCATTCACTCGCTCAAACGATTTTCGAATCCTCTTTTCGAACTCTAACCGGGAGATTCCCATGGAATCCCCAAGCTCAATCTAAGTTCAATCTCAAGCCCTCAATTCAAGCTTACTTATGTTGTTTAAGGCCATCATGAGTCTCCTACATCAAGCCAAGTTTAAAGAAATTCCATTGGCTAAGTTTTTCACAACCACCGATAGAAGGGTCCACTTTAAAGGGTCATATCTCTTAGCGCAAAAGGAACTGGGTGGACTATGATATATCAAATTAAAGCTATTTAAATTATCTTTTAAAAGCACTTGGTTTCATCTCATTTAGAGTTCAGATGAAGAAGTTATGCCCATTTTCGTAAAGACCTCCTGTGTTGTATTATCACCATTTCTCTAAGGCAAGTCACACGGGCACCTATACGGGCCGTGTGGCTTCCCATGAAACATGTGAATGTGCCATCATAAAATTTCTTCCCAAAATTATATTTTAAGGGTGGAATCACGTCTTGTACGGCCCGTGTGCATGACCTTGAGCTTGAACCAACAACTTTTTGGGACTACGTATGGGGTACGACCAGACTCACTGGCCGTGTGGCATGCCACGGGCTGTGTGGCCAGTCGTGGGGCTTCCTTTCCATTCAAAATTTCTTTAAGTGAGGGGGCATGGGCAGTCACATAGACCGTGTGACTCCACACGGCCCGTGGTGCCCTCCGTATATGTGAACTTTGCCTATTTCTTTCTAAGTGTTAAAGTCAAGTTTCAACTTTGAGAATTTTTGCTAAGTGTAGGTTCACGGGCAAGTTCACGGGCCGTATAATGCCACACGGGCCGTGAATCCTCCCCTGAGATGGTGACGTGTAATTTTCCTACTCATTTAATTAATGATATTTTCATAAATTTAATTGATTCTAATGACTTTTTAGGACTTCTTATGCTTACCTTAACACTTCCCAAAGATCTAAACCCAATTCCTAGTTATCAAATTCATTCCTCTCAATTTGAAAATCCTCTAAAACTTCTCTCAAGAACTCTAGTACCAATCAAGCTTGGGAATCAAGGGAAGGCCTAATATTCTCCAAATTTCTTCTTGGAATTCCTTCCTTAGCTAAGATATGTGGGTTTGATCCTTGATTCCTTCCAATCAAGGAGACCCAAATCTTTTCAATCAAATTTCATGAATTTAAGCTCTCTTTGAATATAGATTTTTATTATTTGGATTTATTAAATTAAATTGATGTATGGTCTGTACATATTTGATGATTTTAAGTAACTTTAAGTCCTATTATGATGATTTACATCGAGTTTATGAAATTACGAATATGTATGTCCCTTTTTAAGGTTTGTTTGTGCATTAGTGAGTATATTATGATTTTAAATGTGGATTTAATCTTATTTTCACTTAAATCTCATATTATATTGATGATTTTAGATTAGACCTTAATTACACATGCTATCCTCGCATCATTCATGGCATTTGCATTCATGACATTGGATTTCTATGGAAATTATGAAATGGGTTAAGCCCAATTATGTTCTATGATATGATTTTTATAAGATATTGATTATGACAAGAATGTAATCAAAATGTCTATGATTATGGATCTTGGAGCATTTTGGGTGCTTGCACCATTTTATATAATAATGAGTTATTCCTATGCATGAGCATCATGACTATGAGTTACGATTTGGCATTTAAGACTAAATATGAATTATTATGAATAATGTTTGACCTTTAGGCCTAAGAATGCATTGAAATATTTTGATGAGACTTACTCCTCTTTGAAAGCATGTATATGTATACTATAATTATTCTTGTGCGATGACGACTTAGTACTGATGGATTGAGGGGGTGCTCTCTTTTCTAAAACTATGTGCCTAACATAGGTTATGTGAAATCCTATCCAAAATGAAATATGTTCCCGTAAGGAAGGTTGCTTCATACGAAATAGGATAGGTTCTCATAATGTGAAGTATAATGTGACATGATATGCTATATTTGGAAATTCTATCTGAAATAGGATATGTTCCCACAAGGAAGATTGCTTCATACGAAATGGGATGTGTTCCCGTAAGGTGGAGTATGGTTTACCTTTGGCAAGTAGACCACCTCTTTACCGATGAGGAAATTTTATCAAAATTCCAAGTAATAGCTTGCTTGGTCTTACTTATGTCAGTTGAGATCACTTATATATATGAGCATCATTTGCATGTCATGCATCATGAATTTCATGATATCTTGTCATATTACATTCCTTGTTATATATCTCTTTCTATATTATATGCCCTTGTCATCTAACACAAAAGTGCAGGTTCGGTAAGTTTCATGCATTACACCCCGCATACTTAGTACATTCAAATGTACTAACACATCTTTTGTCTACATGATCTCCCCATGTAGGGACTGAGGACCCCATGTAGGGACTTAGGACTTTGAACCTCCACAGTTCGACGCTTAGCTCGGATCTCAAGTTGCTTGTAGTGGTGAGTCATATCTTCCAAGGATGATCCATCATCCTTCTACCTATGTTTCCTTTTATCTCTTTTACTTACTTTGAGGGTGAGTTTGGGGTATGTCTTGGCCTCTGACCTATATTATGTTAAAGGCATTGTTGGACACCTTTCAAACTCCTTTACATTATATGTTAATTGTTATGGTCGAAGTTTATGTTATGGCTTGGCTACCTTTGACTATCGTTATGTGATTTGGTTATGAGACTTGTGGTTTGCTTATATGATATGATGTAAAGATCCTAAGCCCTAAATTGCTCCCATAGCGTGAGTCCTATTTTTTCGTCCCTTAGAACTATGTGTTTACTTTGAAATGTGCTTCTGAATCAATGATGTGAGTTTTGGTACTTTAAGACTTATTTGGGGACTCTCGAGTTTCCATTCGCCGTGTCACTCCTAGACCCTAGGTCAGGGTCGTGACATCCATTGTTTGTGACGTATACTGATAGAGATGTCGATACAAGAACGCACGAACCTACTAATCCAATAGTGTTGGCACAAACAATAACATCAGGTCACATGGGTTTGGCGTTGAGTGATGCAATATTGGTGGATTTTGATGAGGAAATTGAAGAACCACATGTAATCAGTAATGCTTTAGTTGATGCAATGGAGGAAGGCAAAATTTACATAAATAAGCGTACATTTGTTGAGGTTATGCAGATATATACATTGTTGAGATAATTTCGATTCAAGGTTGTCAGGTCGTGTACTGCCAGGTCAAACAAAACTATAATTTAACTTTTATTATCTGAGTATTTTGCAGAGGATTGATAACTATTATTAAGTTGATTTCATTGTTATTTGCACTTTTACATTGAAATGTTCAGACGATCATTGTTCTTGGTTCTTTAAGTCATCATCGCTAGGGAAGTCGAGTTTATTCAAAGTGAGAATTTTCAACGATGAACACAATTGCTCAGGGAATGACAGATTGAACTCAAAACGGCAATATACTAGTGGTATGCTTCGTAGCATGTTACTTCCTAAATATAGCGACACCAAAATAATTTACACAGCCAACGACATAAGGGCAGACATGAAAAGGAAGCACGACATTTACTTAACGTACATGCAGGCACAGAGGGACAAACAAAAAGCAATGAAGATATTACGAGGGGACCCAGAAGAGTCATATTCTAAAATTCCAATTGTATATTTATATATTGGAACAAACATATCCTGGGACCATCATTAATCTTAAAAAAAACTGAGGACAACAAGCTTCTATATTGTTTTATTGCACTTGATGCAAGCATAAGAGGATAAGAATATAGCCATCCAATAGTTGTAGTTGATGGGACGCACATACGGTCAACAATCGAAGGAACCATATTGATAGCTAGCACATTGGATCCTGGAGGTTAGTAGTTCTACTAAAATTAATTTGAGTTAGTGTAACAAAAATGAAAAATGAGTATTAAATTATTGCAAATATTTCTTATTTAGAGCATTAAATTTGAAAATCATGTAGGACATATTTTGCCACTAGCATATGGTATCGCCAATTCTGAAAATGACAATGCAAGGAGTTGGTTCTTCAAAAATTTCAAAACAACATTTAATAATAGGGATGGTATGTGCTTAGTTTCCTCTGATAGAAATAAAAGCATCCGGAATGCTACGACAACTGTTTATCCAGACATCAAGCATTATGCTTGTATCTACCATTTGTGAGTTGGGCAAATATATTGAAGAAAACACACAAGAATGTCGAGGAAGTTAGAAAGTCATATTTCAGCTTGAAAAAAACGTATACTATCCAAGAGTTTAATGAATTGATAGATAGAATGGATGAAATCAATCCAAAAATTCGAGCATACCTAATCAAGACTGATTTTGAAAAGTGATCTCGCTATAATACAACAGTAAAGCGGACTTGGACTTTGATAAGTAACATAGCTGAGTCCATAAACAAAGCAATCTTACCAGGAAGAAAGCTACCAGTAGTTCCTATATTGGAGTATGTGAGGCAAACAATAGAATGTTGGAATGAAAAACATAATAATGAAGGAAGGAAAATAACAATTGTCCTGTCAAAGAAATATAATGAGATGTTGGTGAGAAATAATCAATTGTCAAATAGTATGACAGTTAGTACAATAGGTTACTATTTTTTAATTTATTATTCTAAAAAAAAGGCATAATAGTGATTATTTTTTATTGTAGGTACGGGCATCAATAGATATCTTCATACCGTTATAGATGGTGCAAAAAGATTCATTGTTTGTCTGAAATATGCATGTGTAGCTGTGGAAGGTTTCAATGATGAAATGTCATGTAGTCATGTTGTAGCTGCTATTGAATATAGGAACAAGTACGCTGAGTCCTTCTGCTCAATCTACTATAGTAGCAAGATCTTCAGGGATACTTATGCAATACCAATCGAACCACTACCTTGCGAAAGCATGTGGGTGATTCCGGGTCATATATTTGATGAATTGGTATTGCTACCCACTACAAGAAGAAGACTAGGAAGGCCATCAAACAAAGATAGAAAAAAGGACTTCAATGAAATGAAATGCAAGAAAGTAAAAGGTACCTACAGTTTATGTGGGGCAAAAGGACATAACAAGAAGAATTACCCCGAAATACCATCTTCGGAATGACTGTGGTAAATTTTATAATTTAAGTGGATTGAGGTGTTAGTGTTGTTGTTTGTATTGACAATTATGAAAATTTAGTTTTATGATATATTATGATTTTGGTCATGTGTAGAAACTACTGCATAACTTATTATTTATATGACTTAACTAATATTTTTGCATTAATTATTAGTTAGTAATTAAATTAATTTATTAATAAGAAACATGTCTTTTTGGGTTATTGTGATTATGTATTTTGAGTTATGGTATAATTGCACACATTGACTTGGTGTATCACTAGTTATTTTTAATGGTATTGGGAAGGGGATGCCTTATTTATTTATTTTTATTTTATTGAGGCGTGGAGGATGAAAAGATGGATTAGTTTAGTGTGTACAATGATACAGTAAAAATTTAATAGTTGTAAAATATTAGAGTATAAAATATTTTTTTGTGTTTATTCATAAGTATAAATTGGAAATAGTATTGTAAAGAGAAAGTGTACAAATTTTTTGAAAAGTAGAAAGACTGGTGTAACTTGCATTTAAATGATATGGCTTACAGTTGATAAATTATCCTAGTATATTAATTGAATTCAAGCATCAAAATTTTTTTTTAGGCAAAATGGGGTTTGTTGGTATGTAAAAAATGAATCAGTGTACTTCACGACTGGTTTATGCTAACTTTAAGAGTGTACAAACATCACAAGAATAACTGAAATAATAGTGTATAACCAGCTTATATTGTAGATGAGAAGATTATAAAGTTAGTCGGTTAGATCATAAACCTGTAAAACCAAAAAGAGGTGTAAAATGTTAAACATCCATCAATAACCAAAAAAAAAATAGAATATACACCAAAAAAATAATTTTTTACAACAAAGAATTCTAAGACTTTCTCCTAGGAACATATTTAGATACCGACACTCTTTCACTTTCCCTGACATGCTCACGATTGGTTGTAGGACCACCAAACTTGCTAACCACCTTTCCAGTCACCTCATTTTCACTAATTGCACCAGAATCAATCTTCTTATTTCCATAGTCCCATAACAATGTCACATATCTCAATCGATAGAAAGCTGGGTCAAATATTTTTTTCAATCTCGGCATAGTCATACCCTTCAGATATTAGCTC
>DF358411.1:0-51623 GCA_000787875.1 Solanum virginianum
GTTCTTGGCTCATAATTAACCCAACGTACCAAAATGTGGGTTCTAACAGATAATCACTTCAAGTACACACATTAATTCAAACTAACAAAACCCCAAATCACAAACTAATTCACAAATTCCTACTTCAATACACTTTCCAATAATGATAATCACTTCAAATACACACATTAATTCAAACTAACAAAATCCCCCAAATCACAAACTAATTCAAACTAACAGAACTCCCCTAATCACAAACTAATTCACACTCACTCACAAATTCCTACTTCAATATACTTTCCAACAATGATAATCACTTCAAATACATACATTAATTCAAACTAACAAAAACCCCCAAATCACAAACTAATTCAAAATACCAAATTTAAACTAAACTCTAAAATCAAAACAAAAATTTTCTTCACTAATTCACAATTAATATTACAATAAAACAATGACAACAACATATATAAATATTATTAACAAACAATTCAATATTATATTAAAAAAATTAAAAAAATATAAATAAAGGCTAACAAATTAAAAGAGGAGAGAGAGAGAGGCAACTTACCTCTGGACGACGTCGGGACTGCTGCCGGTGGAGTGGAGGAGGAGGCGGCGGCGGCCTAAAAATGGGCAGTTGGTGGAAGAGACGAGGTAGAGTCGGGGGAAATTTTTAAATTTTAGGTTTAGGAAATGAGGGAAAAGGACGGGTCAACAAATAATATTCAAATTTGGGGGCGATGGACTTGGGCCCCACTTAAAAAATTAATTATTTTATTTGATTAATAACTTATTTTTAGAAAATAAAAAAGCAATGAACAATGCCATTCTATTCGCCGCAATTTTTTTTAAAAGTTTATTATTTATTTATTCAAATTCACACCATAAAAATATTTAAAGGTTTAATTTTTTTTAAAAATAAGTGACGGACTTCGTCACTGTGTTTGTTGCAATTTATATAAATATATTAAAAATTAAATAAATAAAATTTGCCGAAAAATTCTGCGAAAAAAGTGACGTTCGTCGCTTTTCTTAATTAAAATATTTAAAAAGAATTAAAAAATAAGAAAGCGACGGACAATGTCGCTTAGTCCGTTGCTTTTTTGAGTGAACAATCTGTCATTTTTTTTCATCGATTTTCAGGCAGTTTTTAGTAGTGATGTGAGTATGGAGTTAAGGGGTGTCACAATATCTCCCCTTTGGGAATATTCGTCCTCGAATGTGGAAGAAGAAAGGTTTGAAAGACTTGACTTAGAACACAAAACTCCCAACCATATGATTCAATGCACAACATATTATTGAAAATCATAAAGTAGTTAAAACTCATGCCAAAATGTGTTCAAATCATTCAAAGCATCACATAAATCAATTTAAGGCACATGTAAGCTTGTCATGCCATGAGACTCAAGAATTGGAAGGATTAGGACCGCTTGAGAAAAGAAAGAACCTAGTGCCTTAGGCTTAAGTAGATTGGAAGAAGATAGGGATGTCGCTTCTTCAAGTTTTCCTTGGATTCCCATGTGGCACTTTTAAATTGTTGATTCCTCCAAAGGACCTTAACATAAGCCACATCCTTGTTTCTCAATCCCTTCACTTGTCTATCTAAAATTTCTACCGGGACCTCTTCATAAGTCAAATTATCTTCTATCACACCCACAACATCCAAAGGAACAATGGCACTTGGGGCACCTAGACATTTCCTCAACATAGATACATGGAAGACAGGATAAATCATACTCATATCAATGGGTAACTCCAATTAATAGGCCACCGTACCAATTCTCCTCAACTCCCTATAAGGACCCTCACCCCTTGAGCTCAATTGTCAACCTTATACACACATAGCCTATCTTGTTACCTAAAGCCACCATCTCCCAATTGGGAAAAAACCTCTACCTTACCATCTCTCACCAAGGTCTTCAACTTTAACAAGGCAGGGACAAGATCTTGCTTTGCCTTTACCTCCTCAACCAATGAAGATTTAGAACCATTAACCACCACTACACCACCATTGTCAACCTCTTCCAACCTAACCCCCAATCTATCCAACCGATGGACCTCTATAGCCATATCCATACCACCATCATCAATATGAGATAGGCTACCCATAGACACGCTACTCAAAGCATTGGCCACAACATTAGCCTTACCGGGATGATAATGCACACTTATATCATAATCCTTAAGGAGCTTTAACCACCTTCTTTGTCTCAAGTTGAGGACTTTTTGAGTGAATTCATATTGGAGACTCTTTTGATTAGTAAACACATCAACATGAACCCCATACAAGTAATGACGCTAAATTTTCAAAGTACATACTACGACGGCCAGTTCATGATCATGGGTAGGGTAATTCCTTTCATGCACCTTAAGTTGTCTAGAGGCATAAGCTATCACCTTACCATTTTGCATCAAAACACACCCCAAACAAAATCTTAAGGCATCACAATACAAAACAACCCTTCTAACCCTTCTAGCAGTGACAAGATAGGAGCAGACACAAGCTTATCCTTTAAGGTTTGGAAACTTCTTTTACACTCATCGGTCCACACATATTTAGCCTTCTTTTAGTCAACTTAGTCATAGAAGAAGCAATAGAAGAGAACTCATTCACAAATCTGCGGTAATAACCTGCTAAGCCCAAGAAGCTTCTAATATCTGATGGGGTCAAAGGTCTAGACCAATTTCTAACCACCTCCATCTCCTTAGGATCCACCTTAATAACATCCCCTGATACCATGTGACCTAGAAAGACAACCTCTTGCAACCAAAACTCATATTTCTCATACTTAGCATACAACTTCTTCTCCCTCAATTTTTGTAGCTCCACCCTCAAATGATTCTCATGCTCCTCCTCACTATGGGAATAGATCAAAATATCATCAATGGAGACCACCATAAACAAATCAAGAAAGGGTTTAAAGACCCTATTCATAAGATGATAGAGACACCCCTTAGAAATCAACTTATGGGCTTTAATGCAAGAAATAAATCTACCCTTGACCACCACACCATGACTCCCCCCTCCCCCCAAGAACGGGCTTATTAGGGAATTGGAATCTAACTCTACAGGTCCTACAATAATGAAGACATATTATGTATGCAACTAATCCACCTCAAATATGACATCAAAATCTACCATATCCAATTCAACAAAGTCATAAGACAAGATCTACGCAATATGACCATAAAACAATTTCTATGTACCTTCCTAGCAACAATAGACTAACCAATGGGGTAGACACCAAAAGTTCACATAATAACTTTGGACACACATGAAGCCCACTTGCAACAAAAGGAATAATAAAAAAGATAGTGGCACCCAGGCTCATCAATGCATACACATCAAAGTCAAAGGAAACTTCAATATACCGGTAGTAATATCGGGTGCCTCATCCCCTCCTAGCCTCCCTTGAAGAGCATAAAATTTATTGTGCCTTGGGACACCACCTTGATGTCCTTCCCTTCCTCCTTGGCCCGCATTAGTAACTTGACCTTGAGGGTTGAGCATGAGGACAACCACTAACTTTGTGCCAAAATCCAGTATAACCAAAGTAAGAATTTGATTTATTCAAACATGGGCCACCATGGCCTTTCTCACACTTTTGGCATCTAGGCTTTGCCACCCCATTATCACCTCTTTGAGGCTCTTGATCAACATGACCACCTTGTGCTTGAAGTTGACTATCATTACACCTGTTTCGAGTACATGGACAATCAACTATTTTGTGGCCCATCTTACCAAACCAATAGCATGCACCCGTGTTCCTCAAACATGTGCGATCATGTTTTCTCCCACACCTTGGGCATCTAGGATGAGTCACTCCACCATTGCCCCCGGGCTTGGCATATGGAAGCCTACCTTCAATTCAGGCTCTTTTGGCCTTTCCCTCTCCACTCTTACCATTTAAAGTCTCAAGGGTGCCCATCGATCAGTTGAGTTACGCGGTCACAACCTTGGCCAACACCCATAGAGCATTGCAAACCTCCATATTTGATATATCGCTGTCTTAAGTAGCTTGAGACATATTCTGAAATGTAACAGTTAGAAATTAGTAATAATTCTAGAGGACCTAGCTCTACCGCACTACATAGATCATGAAGAAGTGAAACATTTCCTAAAATGCCTCATAGCCTCTTACTCCTAGTCGTGGCACACTTCACAACCATGAATAAGCCTCTAATTTATGCGGTTTGTTAGATGTTAAGGACAATTAACAACTGAGTGCTTTGATATCAAGTTTGTCATGATCTAGACCTCAGCCCTATATATGACATGGTGAATGGGGAACCCGAAGGGACCCCAAACTAGCCTCTTAGCATATCATTTCACATCCTTGGTCACGGAAGCAAGTAAACAATCATAAGAGAACATAAAATAAGGATAAAGGGGCTAAGGGAGTCTTTCATAGCTTAAAAAAACATACAAGAGTCGAGAGAGTCAAAGCTCAAAGCATCATTACATAACTTATCCAACATCACCTCTAGACTTAGAGTTTAGCAGGGGCCAAGACAACTTTCTGGGCTTACCCTCATAGTCAAAAGCATACATCAAAGGAAAGAAAGTCTTTTCATAACATAAGATCAAAGACATCATCCTCGGAGTTGAGGACTCACCAAACTTTGCTTTGAAGATATTCTTAGCCATGTGGAGGAGGAGGATGATCAAGTGGAGCTCCAGTTCCTACTTGGTGACATCATGTAGGAATATAGTATGTGTTAGTATATTTGAATGTACTAGTATGTAGGATGCAATACAACAAGAGATAGGCAACATAATCAAAATGCATAATTAGGCAATTAATGAGCATATAACAATATGGCATGCATGAATGATGCTTGAAGTAAACATTTTTATATAGAACATATCACATGTATAGTAAGAGACCATCATTATAGAATCCATGGCCTACCACCTCCTTGGAAAGGCGATTGAGGAATCAACCCCTCAATTGGTTGATGGTTGTCACACCCCACCATCCATGGTGATTGAGGTATCAACCCCTCAATTGGTTGATGGTTGTTGCACCCTCTTATCTATGGTGATTAAGGTATCAACCCCTCAATTGATTTATGGGAAACTTGCACTACAGGTACTTTTCATAAAACCAATACATATATACCTTTGTTTAATAATCATAAGGTCATTGAAATCATAGGTCATGCAATGGATTATCAATAACTCAAGAATCCAAAACTGGACATTTTGTCAAACACTTGGCGGGTGTGTAATATAGTGTAAAATCATACAATTCAAGAGCTAAATCATGTTAGAAAAATCAATTTAAATCAACCCATCAACACTTGGTCATACCCTCATAAAAGTTACATCAACACCCTTCCTTAAATCACATAATGAATTATAGATTCATAGCTTAAAACATGCTTAAACAATCACATTTTATGAAACCCCAACATGGTTTATAATAAACTTTCATAATAAGTAATAAACCTAGGTAAATCAACTTAGAAACATGCAATTTATGTAAAAATGAAGCTTAGGCACCATGGGTGAAACAACCCAATGGTTGAAACCTATATACCTCAGATCTTGAATTTCTTGAAATTGGGTTGAGAAAGGCTTGAAGCTTGGAATAGGGTCTTGAAATCAAAACCTTGTTCTAAAGTTTTCTTGAATTTGTGTTGGGGTTTTAGTAGATTCTCTTGAGAGAATTTGAGAGTGTATTCAAATGGATAGTAGTGAATTTGATGGTTAGGAATGGGGTTTAGGTCTTTAGGAAGGGTTAAGATAGCATAGGAAGCCCCAAAAAGTTATTAAAATAAATTAAATTTATGAAAATGCCAGTAATTAAATAGAGAGAAAAATTGATAAAGTGTCACCTCACTTGAGGTTATACGGGTCGTGTGGCACTCCACGGTTCGTGTGGAGTGCGCGTGAACCAACACTTAGACAATTTCTAGAAATTGTAAACTTGGCCAACACTTGGAATTTTTGCCCAAGTGTCACCTCATGGACTAGTTCACGCACCATATGAAGTCACACAGTCCATTTACTAGTCCGTCAAACCATACTTGGAAATTTTCATGAAAGTTACGTGATGGTAATTTTACACTCAGAAAAAGTTTTGCTCCGGAAGCCTTACGGAGGTAACTCACGGCCCGTGCCACATCAAACAGCTAGTATGGCCTATCAAAGCATATTCCTTGGACACAAAATGGCCATTTTACGCTCCAGGCCAGTCACATGCCCTTATGAGGCCCGTGTGGCATCACTGAATGAGATGGTTCTACGAAAATAGGCATAACTTCTTCATCCAAACTTGGAATGAGGTGAAACCAAGTGCGTTGGAAAGCTAACTCAAAGAGATTTCATTTGGTATGTCATTGGTTATCTAGTTATTTATGTGCTAAAAGTTATTGTCAATCAAAGTTGACCCTTACACAATCCAACACTCAAAACTCAATATATAGGAAAGTTTTTAACTCATCCAAGTACTAGAAGTCTCTCATAACACTAATATACTTCCCAACCATATGAATGAGGCTTGAAACATAGGTACATGTGAGTATAGAGTTATGGGGTGTCACAAAAATACCTAATTAGCCTAGCCTTATCTGGTGAAAAATCCTTAAATTGGCCCTGAATTGTGAACCTTGACTGAGGCAAAAAGCCTAAGTTGAGGGTGACTACTAAAAGTGGTCGTGGTTTGGGGAAGAGATAGAGTGTAGTTCAATATAGGCTAAAAGCTTAAGTTGAGGGTAACTGGTGTAACGGTAAAGCATAAAAATAAGATGGAGAGTTTGGAGTGAGGAGAAAAAGAAGAATAATCATGTACCAGGTGCAAGAAAAAGAAAGATGCCTTAGATTGAGTTAAAAAGAAAAATGATGTGCAAAACCAAGGCAAAAAGCTTTAAAAAATGAGAAGAAAGCACCCAAAAAAGCTTTACTAAGGGAAAAGGGAGAATAAGGTTAAAATAACAAAGTTGATGAGGCAAAACTGTAAAAGTGTAGAAAAATGCAGTATCAAGAAGGGACTATCACACCAAAGCCCCCTGAGCCTAGTTACAAGTCCAGAAAGTCCTAACTCCTAGTCCAGATAGTTGAAAGTCTGAGTCATGGTATAGGGGAAAACCTATGGTATTAGTCATTGTGCATGAATATCTTTTGTGAGAGTGAGCATGTTTGCACAATCCCATGGTTAAATTTGCAATAATTTTTTAGTGTAAAAAATGAGACTTCTTTCTGTGAGGGCATTTCCATTCCATTGGTAGCATTTGACTTGGTTAGTGATTGTGGACTATTGATATTCCCTTGCTTGTTATAGTTGTGTTGTCATATGTACCAGTCTGCATTGGTTAACTAAATAGCTATCTAATCATGTTTTGAAATGCTAGTGTGGGTATCTGAGTTTGATATGTATATGATATATGTCATTGAGTTGAGTTCTGTGTGTTACTATATTGTCTATATAGACTAAGCCGTCGCATGAGAATAAATAATAATTTTAAGATAAGGGTGTTGATGTGGTATCAAAATACAACACTTTTGATGCTTAAAACTTAGAATTTTATGTGTTCTCAATGTGATATTTGTGGGTTTTATGTGTTTTTGTGTTTAGATTTACAGGAAGACAGGTTGGCCATGACTTAGGGCAAAATTGCAGAATATTGCTAGTTTTTGATGATTTACGAGACCTCTATGAATCGTAGAGCATTCTACAAGTCATAGAGACAGATTCGTGACAAATTTCAGTAAAGGTTGAATTTGAAAGATCAGCTTGACAAGACCTCTATATGAGTCACAGAGAATTCTATGAGTCGTAGAGATGGGATTCGTGAAGATTTCCAGTTAAAGATAAGGTGATACAGTTGAAGCATACGAGGGAACAATATAAGACATGAATCGGTCTATGACTCATAAAGTGAAGTCATAGAAGAGCAGTCCAAAATCCTAGAAGCTGAATATGAGACCTCGACTATGACTCATAAATTACATTACGAGTTGTAGAGACCTTTCATTGAGTCTGCTGACCAGTTTTTTTATTTTTTAGGACTTAATTGTAATTATTATAAATAGTACTTTTAGATTATTATACAAGAGAGGACGTCATTATTCAGTACTTTTAGGGATTGTACTTAGAGAACTCAATACTTGGGAGAGAAGATATTGAGAAAACTCTTATGGGTAAATTTGATGTTGAAGCTTGTGATTCTCATTCTTCTTGGATTTGCTTGATATTAATTCAATTGGGGTAAGTGTTTAATTATATTTTCTAAATTCATAATTTCTTGATCTATCCATAACATGAGTAGCTAAATTCACAACTAGTATTGTGGGAACCATGAAGAACTAACTTAATAAGTCCAGGTAATTTCCAATTCTTGGAATGGGTATATGCATATATTAATCAATTCTCTTCGTTTTACATATTTTTTAATGGTCGCCAACATTAGAACCTGCCTACTGTTACTATCTGGACCACGGTAGAAATGAATAGAAAATGAGATTGATTAATAGGAGTCGATGATGTGTTCTCGTCTAATCAACTGAACTGGGCCAAGGGGAGGTTGACTGGGACTTATAGGTAATCAACTGAACTGGGCCAAAGGAGGTTGACTGGGACTTATAGGTAATGGTTAGTACTGTGCACTATGGAGATGGGCCAAGTCACATAATGAAATTTACTACGGATATGGACCAAGTCACATAGTGAAATTCGCCTCTCACCTTTGACCAAAAGGGGTTAGTTAACTTAAATTACCATCATGCTTGCTATACACTAGACAAGAATTGGGTTATTGTCATAATCCAAGCCTAAGGCCTAGATGTAACACGATGAATGGGGAATTTGAGAGGACCCCAAATAAGCCTCTTAGCATATCATTCACACATCCTTAGCCGCGGAAGAAAACAAGCATCAACAAGATAAAAAGAAAAAGGAAGCGGAACTAAAGGAAGTCTTTGGTATTCATAAAAGCATAAAAGAGTCAAGCTCATAGCATATACATACCATAGTATCCAACAACACCTCTAACTTAGAATGGAACGGGGGCAAAGACACTTCCTGGGCTCATCCTCATAATAATAAGTATTCAACATAAGAAGGAGTCCTAACATAACATGAAATAAGTAGATATTGTCCTCGAAATTGAGGACTCACCATAGCTTTCTCCAAGAACTGATCTAGCTATGTGGAGGAGGATGATCAAAAAGAGCTTTGATTTCTATATTGTGATATCATGTAGGCATAGAGTATCCGTTAGTATATTTGAATGTACTAAGTATGCTGGGTGCAATGCAACAAAAACATAAGCCAATATATTTAAAATGCATAATCATTATTAATGGATATATAATCTCAACATGGAATGCGTGATCAATGCTTGTAATAAACATGCTTGTAAAACATTCAAATTGCATAATACATAACACATGTGTGGGAAGAGACTTTAACTGACATAGAATAGGGGCTATTATTTGGAAACCAAAGCATGTCACCTCCTTAGTAAGGTAATCAAGGCATGTTACCCCCTCGACAAGGTGTGGTCTACTTGCCATGGTAAACCATATAATGAATAATCCGAGGCATGTCACCCCCTCAACAAGGTGTGGCATAACTAGATAGATACCACTAGTATAGCAAGGGTAATAATCATAATCCTATTGTGACACATAGTTTAGAGACTAAAGACTTTACATAAAGACCCCTTGAGTCGAGCCCCCATCTTAAGCCTCAATCAGTGCTAAGTCAATTGCCATGGAATACTTGAAGTAATCATACTTTAATCATAACATGAATAGCTTGTAAGAATATGACTTGAGTAGCTCATAAACATTCTTGACCTCTACTGGTGAGCCTAATTTGAACATGAGAATAGATTATAATCATACATGAATCCTTGCTTTAACATGAATGGCTCACAAGAGGTAAAAATCTTGAAATAGGGCTTAACTTAATACATGTAAAATCATAGTTACTTTTCATGAATTCAGCACATGCTTGAAAGCCCTTAATCATCATCAAGTCACTTGACTTGTACATCATGTAATAGATTATCAATAACTTGAGAATTCTTATCATGTCATTTTATCAAACACATGGTGGGTTCATGATACTTGTTCAAAATCATGAAATTCAACAGTAAAACAAGATGAATAAACTCAATGCAAATCAACCCACCAACATGGTAATAAAACCCTTATGTAGGGTACCTTAAAATGTATCACAAAAGCTCAGAATAGTTTATAATTTCATAGTTCAAAATATGCATAGTCTCAATAAATATAATCAATTAATGAAATAAGCTTGAAATAGATATTCATGCATAATCAATCAACACTTGGTAAAACCCCAACACGATTGATGTTCATATTTCATAATGAAAGGTCCCCATAGGTAATACAACTCAATAACATGCAATTTTGATAAAAAGAGAAGGTTGGTCTCCATGGGTGAAAGGAACCATGGATGACGACCCACATACCTTAAAACTTGAATTTCTTGAAATGAACTTGAAGTATATTTAGAGCTTGAAATGAGTCCTTGAGTTCCAAATTTGACCTTGAGATCCTTAGATTTGAATGAGAGAATTGGTAGATTCTTAGAGACGGTTTTGTGAGCTATAGAGTTGAAAAATGGCTAAGTATAGGTGATTTCACGTTTAAGTGAGCATGGGGCTATGACCCCAATGCCTTTGGACGAAATAAGAAAACCAAGGAAAATGTTACATTGGTCCATGCCCCAGCGCAACACAGACAAATCGTGCCTAGCAAAATATACTGCTCGCACCCCTGGCGCATCGCGGCCAGGGCGCGGACAGCTACTGGAATTCAAAAAGTAGCAAAAGTTATTTTATTTCTATGGGTCTTCTAAAATCTTGGTTATACTCATTTCCCACTAAATTTTAGCCGTTGATCAAGAATATGAAGTCAAATTTTAAAAATCACGCACATATTTTGAGATATACAAAAATTACAATTTTGGGGCATTTCGAAACACAAGAGTGGTGTTTCAGTTATCCAGTGATACTAAGATGGGGAATCATGGGGAACATAATACCTTAGATGCTCTCTATTATTGATTATCTCTTGTGATAGTTTAGTTTACTTTCTTATTGATTATTGCAAAACCCTCTCTTTTAGGGAATTAAGTTGGTTAACTACTTGAATTGCTTATTGGAGAATTGGTCTTGATTCTATGTATTCCCTTTGGTTTGACCCTAACCTTGGTTAGGTTTTATATCTTGACAACGACTGCTTTATCCTTTAAAAAGGAGGTGTAACTTGGGCGACATCAGAGTATTGAAGAAAATTTGACTTATGAAGAGGTTCAGATTGAGATTCTAGACTAGCAAGTAAAGAGGTTGAGAAACAAGGAATTTGCATCCGTTAAAGTGTTTTTGAGGAACCAACAAGTTGAAGGTGCAATATGGGAAGCATAAGGAGACATCATAAACCATTATCCCTATCTTTTCCACTCTACTTAAGCCTTAGGTATTAAATTATTCTTTCCTAAGACCTTCAATTCCTTGCATTTTAGTTTGCTCATGTTGCTTATGCATATTTACATGTTTATGGTCTATTTTGAACCATGTTTAAAGTAAAAATTTTGAAAATTGTCTAGATTGCATTTTTGCATGCATGTCAGGTTGTTAGCTGCCTATTTAACTCTCTAGAGCCTATGTTTAGTACATTGGGGGATGAATATTCAGAAAGGGGAGATATTGTAAGGACCTACAAGTTAGAAGGCTAAAATGCAAAGAAAAGTGAAAGTAGAAAAGTTGCAGAGGCATGTACAAGCCATGTTTACGGCCTGTGACGTGTCCTAGACAAGGATCGTGGATTGGAGGGTATAGGAGTGAAAATTGACCAAGTGTCAAAAGGACTTATGAGGGCCTTTTACGGTCCTCAAAAGGATCCATGGACCATAAAAGTGGTTCTAGATTGATACCTAGAATTGATGGAAAATAGTTTTCTAAAGTTTAGAATTATGATGAACAGGACGGGTCATAGTTGAATTTACGGATCATAGTTGGTCTCATGGTCAGGGTTCTGAAGGTTGAACATTTTGCTAAGTGTGAAAGGGAACCATGAGATATTTGTATGATCTATAGATCAATCTACGAGTCATAAATAGGTCTCGTAGATAGGTCTCTCAGAAACTGATGATGTTCACATTGCAATAAGAAAGCGGTCGCTGTCAACAATTAACCTAACCAAAGGTTAGGGTCGAATCAACAAGGAATAAAGGGTTTAACTACAAGATTTTACTATCAACCATTTCGAGTATCTATAACTAAAATCTATAAATGGGGGGGGGGTGGAGGTTGTGATTCAAGAACAAACACAAAAATAAACACTAGACTACGATGCAAGAAAACACTAAATTTTTAGGGACAACTTGGGAGTTGTGTTCCCCATGGTTCGTTGACTCGATTACCCTAGACAACATAACTACAATTGGAGATTCGCATGCAGGATGGTAACTTACATTCTTCCAGCCTTCTTGTGAAGGTAAAGATTAAATTTCACCATGGCGCTTGGTCAGTACCATGGTGTGCCAACTAACCGTTACCTATTGTCTCATTCAACCTCCCCTTGGTCAGGTTTGGTTGATTAGATGAGAACACATCAATCAAATTCTATCATCTACTTCCCTTTACCTATTCATCACTACCTTGGTCAGGATCGTGATAGTACGTGGCGTTTGGTGTTGGCCACCACCAAACAATAATTAAAATGAAGGAAAATAGATAATACATGCAAAACCCCAATCATAGAATGCAATAAACCTAGGTCATCTCAAGTCAACTATCCATGGTTCCCATAACCCCAAGTTGTGGGTGATTAGCTACTCATGGCTAAGCCAAAATCTACAAAAATGTAAATACAAGACATAGTTGAGAATTTTACCCAAAGCAATGAAGAGTGAAGACACCACAAGTTGCAAACCACAAGTTTGATATATTGAGAATGAATAAAATATGAGATTTGCATGCCCCAAAAGTGGGTTTTCCACAAGAAAATAAAAACCTAAGCTAGAACCCTAAAATATTCTTGAGAGAATATTCAAAGGTGATGTTCAAAAATCTGGACTCTCTCTTTCTTCCAATAAAACCCTAACTTAAAGTATTTATAGTGTTTACAAATTTATTCTAAAAACTACACAAGAAAGACAGCTGGCATCTAGTTTGTCTCACAAGTATGACTCATAGGTCACCCTACGAGTCCTAATTGGATTCTCGTATCAGGTTATTGGCATCTTGGACTCAACTGGTATGACCCACTGGTACGAGTCATTGCTTGGCTACGACTCATATGCTCCTCACGTAGTCTAGGTCTTTAGTTTTTGGTCCAAAGTTTTTCCTCTCTGTTTCCTACTACAAGTCCACTTATATGACTCGTAGTGAGACATATGACTCATAGAGTGGCCTCGTAGGGCTGACCTCCACTTGGCAGATTTCTAATTTTTGCTCTCTGTTTCTGGCTACAATATCACCACACAACTCGTAGCTTAGGCTACTACTCGTAGGTAAGCTTATTTGTCCTTGCATTTTAGTTTGCTCATGTTGCTTATGCATATTTACATGTTTATGGTCTATTTTGAACCATGTTTAAAGTAAAAATTTTGAAAATTGTCTAGATTGCATTTTTGCATGCATGTCAGGTTGTTAGCTGCCTATTTAACTCTCTAGAGCCTATGTTTAGTACATTGGGGGATGAATATTCAGAAAGGGGAGATATTGTAAGGACCTAAAAAGAGAACGGGATGACCCAAATCATGACTCATGATTTGGTCTATGCCCCGTAATTGGGGTCATGGATCGGTTCTAGCAGTTTTTAATAAAGGAAAATTTTGTCCATATCTCACATCATAATCACAATCAACTTTCTCAAGTCAAGGCTCTAGACTCAATTCCCTAGGTTCATTCATGTAATCTTTATAAAATAACATATAGAGTTTATGCAATAACTCATGTAAAAAATTAAATTAGTAAGTTATGTTTATGATGATCATCAACATATGAAAGTACATAAAAATATATATAATTTACAAGAAAACTTTCAAGGAACATGCATGGAGACTCAATATACTCACAATATTTCTATTACCATCAATAAGGCCACATGGAAGGACAATTTCATATTTTTAGTTTAGTCTTACATACCTAGTAGGGAGATAGACAATCGAATTCACAAGAAATTGGTCTCAATCCTCTTAAACCCTAACCTTCTCTTTTCTCTTTAGCCCTAGTTCTTAAGATAAATAGCGTAAATGATTGAAAAGTCATACTTAGAAATTGATATAGGGTTGAAAATGACCTCAAAACAACATGATTTTAGTCTAGGATGGGTAGGGTAAAGACTAGAATGTCCTTGCTTGTTAAAAATAAATGTCAAGTATCGTAATAGGGCAAGTTTGCGACAAAGACTTATTGCACTCCAGTTTATTTTTTAACTGAACACTTAAAATGCGTTGAAAAACTATTTTTCTATGAAAATACACATAATCACATTTGTCAAGTGCATTTATGTGTAATATTTTATAGATCGCTTTCCAATCAATTTTTCAATCCAATAGAAAATATTGGGACCACGTTAAGTATAAGTCCGCGGTAGGTCCGCATTGCGGTCCTGTCACACACCTATTCTGAAAATTAGTTTCGCATTAAAAAATTATCTTTTGATTCGATTTCTCTAAAAATCAAAGAAGACCATTCTCTCACTCAATTTTTCATGTTGATCGCATTTTCGGCCTCGAATTTGTCATTGGAGTTTGAGAAGTCACGTTATGCAAGCATCTCTCATTTAGGGATATTTTGGTAATTTTACCGAGTGTCATAGGAAGATTGAGATACTATGCTAAATTTTCTTTTAAAAAGATATTGTTTCTCAATTAATGCACTGCATTAAATATCAGAGTAACTTTGAATGAAAAAAAAGTATTGAATACATCTATTACTAGGGATGGCAACAGCGCAAGGCAGGGGGGCTTTAGAGCTATGCAGGTGCGGGGCGAGTTGAAGTAACTATTTTTAAAACTAATGCTGGGCAGGGCCAGTTAGGATTTTAAAAAACCAAATAGGAATTCGAAGAAATTAAATTTTTGTAGTTAGTAAAAATTAAAGATATAGACTTTTTATACTAAACATTGACTTTAATTTTATTTTTTCTCTAAAATTTAAACTAGACATATCGGGTAAATTGTTAGTTGTTAAAATATTAATTAGACACTTTTAAGTAACAATTAAGAAATAATGGTTAAAATGTCAACTAAAAATAGTTAATTAGCTATTGAGACGTTAATTAGCAGAAAAAAAACTAAATTCAACTAAAAAATAAAAAAAACTTTAAAATTTAAGCGGGACAGGTCTATGGGGGCGGGGCGGGGTGGGTTGAAAATGAAAATCATCATCATGCGGGGTGGGGGGGTTAAAAAAATTTATAGGTTGAGCTCAACCCGCCCCATTGTCATCCCTATCTATTACTTCTTCCATCCCATTTTAGTTGTCATGATAAGATTTGCATTTTAATAAAAATTAATTAGAAGTGTAATTTGACTAATATATCTCTTATAAATACTTATGACTAATATATCCCTTATAAATAATTAAACATTTATCTAGATATGTCTCTCTTAATTCTAAAAAAATTAGTACTAAGGGCAGAGTTGGAAAAAGATAATTAATTCTCCCTTGATTATTTATATTGACAACTATTTTGAGATAACTATTTTTGTGTACCTGACAACTAAAATGGGATAGAAGAAGTAGAAAATATTAATGTAGCTATGAACTGTAATTAGTAACGTACAACTAAGAAGGTCTAATTTTAGCTATTTCTGGGGAAAAAAATTAGGGTGAAAATCATTTACATCCTCCAATTTTGAATTTAAAAAATTAAACTCTTCCATCAATTGCATAAAATAGTCATTCCCTCCTTATCTTATATAATGCTTATTTTGTCTTTGACATTTTCAAACCCTATTTATGTAAAAAAAATTTATATTATATATAACATTTTATTTTGTAACTAGGTATTTATATATTTTTATTTAAGTTGATTAACAGTATAATGAAAATAATCTTTTTATAAGTTTATTGCAAAAGGTATTTACCATCCCAACTCTCTATGTCAATTTGGGATAAAGGTGTTTGAGAAGATAGTGAATTTAAATTTTAAATTTTAATTTAATAGTAACTTTAATTTTTACGTTTTAGTTATATGGTAGAGTAAATTTGTTGGGCTAGGGGTTGGCATTCGATATTTGGTTGGGAAGTTCTAAATTTTGGATTCAATAATTGATAGTTAAAGGCAGATGACAAATATAAATTTTTAAATTTTGGTTTGGTAATTAGATTATCGATAAATCAAACTTCTATTTGGTACAATAGTTGATAATACTGTCACAACCTGAACGTGTCACGAGTGGCACCCATACTTTCATTCTGGAAGAAGAACCAACACCATAACCCAACTAAACAAAACTAGCATGAATAAACCATTTAAAGTTATAGAAACAAGTTTAAATATAAGTCAAGTTGAGTTCCCATAAACTCAACCAGACAACGACTTAATGGGATGTCTAACCATAGATCTTACCTACCCAATAGTGAAATCCTGCAAATAAAGTAAAAACGGGTCCTATAGAAAGTACATAATGAAAATAAAAATAATTACCTAGAAATTGAAAGTCATTATACAAAAACTCCAAGTGCCTAATATAAGGGGATGCAACCACATAAAATCATGTAAAATAAATAATTAAAGTGTCTAAGTCCGGGAACAAAGAACTGAGAAGATAGAAAAATCCATGAAAGGCTTGAATAAACTAGCTCACCTTTGAATTTGAATGATCACTAATCTCCTAGCTGAGGTCTGTCAATAGCCACCTAAAGATATCCTGTACTTGACGTGTTGTCAAAATACAACACTTTTGATGCTTAAAACCTATGATTTTATGTGTTCTCAATGTAACATTTATGATTTTTATGTGTTTTTGTATTTAATTTTGTAGGAAAGCAGGTTGGTTATGACTTGGGAAAAAATTGCAGAAGTTTTCTGATTTTTGGTGATTTACAAGACCATCTATGAGTCGTAGAGGTAGTTTCGGGACAAATTCTAGTGCAGGATGATCTGAAGATCAGGTATACGAGACCTATATACAAGTTAGAGAGCATTCTATGAGTCATATAAATGAGTTTTGTGAAGATTTCCAGTGAAGGGCTATGTGATGTAATTAAAGTATACGAGAGAGCAATACGAGTCGTGAATCAATCTACGATTCGTAAAGTAAAGTCGTTCAAAAGCAATCCAAGATTCTAGAAGCTGATTATGAGACACCGACTACAACTCATAAATCATATTACGAGTCATAGAGAGCTTTCATGGAGTCCACTGACCAGTTTTTCTATTTTTTAGGACTTAATTGTAATTACTATAACTAGTACTTTTAGGTTATTGTACAAAGGAAGGATGTCACTATTCAGTACTTTTAGGGTTTGTACTTAGAGAATTCAATACATGAGAGAGAAGATAGTGAGAAAACAATTGTGGGTAAATTTAATCTTGAAGCTTGTGATTCTCATTCTTGTTGGATTTGCTTAATTTCAATTTCATTGGGTAAGTTTTTGATTAAGACTTCTCAATTCATAATATCTTCATCTACCCATAACATAAGTAGCTAAATCTACAACTAGGGTTGTGGGAACCATGAAGAACTAACTTAGTAAATTTGGATAATTTGTAATTCTTGGAATGGGTATATGCATGTATTAATCAATTCTCTTCATTTTGCATGTTTTCTAATGGTGTCCAACATTAGAACTCAACTAGTATTACTGACTAGACAAAAGTAGTACTAAATAGGAAAAGAGATTGAGTAAAAGGATTTGATGATATGTTCTCGTCTAATTATCCGAACTGGACCAAGGGCAGGTTGACTGGGACTTATACCTAATGGTTACTTTTGCACACTATGGAGATGGGCTAAGTTACATAGTGAAATTAGCATCTCACCTTTGACCAAAGGGCTTGGTAAACTTAAATTATCGTCCTGTATGATATACACTAGACAAGAAATGGATTATCCGGTGATACTGAGTTGGGGTATCATGGGGAACACGATACCCTAGTTGCTCTCTATTATTCATTATCTCTCATGATAGTTAGTTTAGTTTACTTTCTTATTGATTATTGCAAACCCCCCTTTTGGGGAATTGAGTTGGTTAACTACTTGAATTGCTTATTGGTGAATTGGTCTTATGTCTATATATTTCCTGTGGATTTGACCCTGACCTAGTGTAACACCCCTCATGTGCTTCACAATGCCCCATAAGCATATTTCTCAAATATCTCAAAAACCATGCATGATTTCTCAAATTTGATTTCATATTCTTGTTCAGGGGAAAAATTGTGTGGGAAAAGGGAAGCCCCCAAATTTTAGAAGACTCATAGTGAAAAATAATTTTGGCAATGGGAACCAAAAATAGTGTGCATGCATGATGCACCTGGGGCGTGGCACACTATTTCTTGAAGTGTACATCTGGTCCGCACCGCACCTTGGTCGCAGACCACTATAATGTTTTCCCTATTTTTCCTACTTCATCCAAGGGCATTTGGGTAATAACGCAATGCCCATTTAAACATGAAATCCTCCATTCTTAGCCATTATTCAACTATAAAACTCAGAAAACCCTCTCAAAACCTCTCCAAAACATTATCAAACCCCCCATTCAAATTCCAGGATTTTAAGAGCAAGTTTTAGAAGTCAAGAACCCAACACAAGCCTCAAGTCTTCCTCAATTCAATTTCAAGAAAGTCTCAAGTTTAGGTATGTGGGTTTCATTCAAGGGTTCCTTCCATCCATGAAGCCAAACCTTCCCTCTTTATCAAATTTCATGATTTCAATATTGGATATTTTATGGGCAAACTCTACTATGCATTATAAACATGATTTGAGATTGAATTCTTCAAGTATTGATTAATTATGCATGAATATTAGTTGAAAATATTTTCATGAGTTGATTTATACTTATTGAGGCTATACCTGACATGAATTATGAGACTATGAATGATGGTGAATTTCTAAGATAGATTTTATGACACCTAAATGAGGGTTTTACCATGATGTTGGTGGGTTGATTTAAATGACTTCAAATTAAATTAATTTTACTCCTTGTCCTATACTCCTAAACTACATGATTTTGAGCATGTGTATGCATACCCACCACGTTGATTAAGTTTTCATGACTATGATTCTTATGTTGATAAAATACTATTACATGAATTACAAGACAAGTATTTCTATGGTGATTTATGAGCTTCCAAGTATGTATTAAACTTGGGAAAGGATTTCATGATCTACAAGTGAATTATTGAACTCTTATTCTATATTTTGTTCTCATATGAATTGAGAAGCCTACTAGAAGGGGTCATGAACCATATTGTATGCCTCACTCTCTAGTATAAAGCAAATGTCTACATGAAGGGGTCATGAACCATGTTGTATACCTCATCCTCATGTACGACTTATTAATATGCATTACCTAATATCTATATGAAAGGGTTATGAACCATGTTGTATTCCTCACCCTCATGTATGACTTAATACCATGTACTATCTACAAACTACAAGAAGGGGTCATGACCCATGCTATATTCTTCACCCTCTAGTACAAAGCTTTTGGATAAGTTATTCATGTCATTTTATTGTGAGTAAAACGTTATGCAAACATGATTATTCTCAAGCATTTTTACACCTAAGTATTGATTATATAGTTATATTGAGCTTATGTCTATCAATTATGATGATGCATCTTGGTTATTATGCTTAGGATTCGTATTGCATTGCACCCCGTATATTTAGTATATTCCAAGTCCTAATGCATACTCTATACCTATATGATATAACTATGTAGGGATCAGAGCTTCTATTGATCCTCCTCTATTTGGCCAGCTAGATCGTTAAAGTTAGCTTTTGGTGAGTCCTCATATTCGAGGACAATATCTATTTTTCTTTCATGCATACGTTAATACTTTATCTATATTTTTTAGATACTTATCTATAACAGTGAGTACGAGAGATGTCTTGGCCTCCGCCCCATCTACTAGTAGAGGTGTTATTGGATATTTATGTTAGTTTATATTAATGAGCTTGACTCCTATTATGCTTATGCTATTATGAAAAACTACCTTAGCCCCTTTTCCCTTATGTTCTATTTCTACTTGTTGATATCTTAATTTTTTTCCGCAACCAAGGATGTGTAGGTGATATGCTAAGAGGCTTGTTTGGGGTTCTTTAGGTTCCTCATTCGCTGTGTCAAGTCTAGGCCCTAGGCTTGGGTCGTGACAAGCTTGGTATTAGAGCACTAGGTTGTTAATGGTCCTCATAAATCCAACACACTGCGTCAAGTAGAGTCTTATTCATGGTTTTGAAGCATGCCAGAACTATGAATAGGAGGTTGTGAGGCATTTTAGGAAATGTTTCACTTCTTCATGATCTATGTCATGCTCGAGATGTAAGGATAAGGCTTCCT
The DNA here is from genome assembly GCA_000787875.1 of Solanum virginianum. Lineage (NCBI taxonomy): Eukaryota > Viridiplantae > Streptophyta > Magnoliopsida > Solanales > Solanaceae > Solanum > Solanum virginianum. The sequence goes on from DF358411.1 coordinate 20,482, forward strand.
CCCCTAAAGAATGCTCTTTTACTCTTTTAGATCATGCCATTACCAAGAGGGAGACCATAGATGGTCTGCATACCCGAGGAGGGTCTGACTCCTCAAGCTCCTCAAGGAGAAGGGACTACGCAAGTCAAATTCTAGAATGCCATCACTATGTTGGCAAATGCTATGACTAATCAATTGAATCAAGGCATCTGACCTCCTCATGCTCCTACACCGGCCTCAAGGGTAAGGGACTTCACAAGGATGAACTCTCCAAAGTTTCATTGGTCCAAAATGGAGTATGATCCCTAAGAGCTTATTGATGAGGTGTATAAGGTGGTTGCTATCATGGGTGTGAATTTGGAGGAAAAATGGAATTAGTGGCCTATAAATTCAAGGGTGTGGCCCAAATTTAGTTTGCTCAATGCAACTTGGAGAGGGGAAACAATGATGTCATTCCTTAGGAGGAGTTTAAAGCCGCCTTCCTCAATTGGTTCTTTCCTATTGAGTTGAGATAGGCAAAACTGATGGAGTTCATTAATCTTCAAGCAAGGGTCCATGAGTGTGAGGAATATGCCCTCAAATATAATAGACTCTCAAAGTATGTTGCTCACTTGGTTGTGGATCCTAGGGAAGAATGAACAAATTTGTGTCAGGAGTGTCCAATTTGGTGAATGAAGAGTGTCGCACCACTATGCTTGTGGGTAATATGGACTTATCTTGACTTATGACCTACGCCAAATAACTTGAAGGGGAAAAGATTAGGAAGAAGAGAAGTAGGGAGTTCAAGAGGACTTGGTTTGGTGGTGACTTCCAAGGTTCTAAGGGTGGCAGTGTCCAACAAGGTTACAAATTTCAAGGCCAAGGGTTATCTAGTGCTCGAAACAAGAGTTTTGCTAATGATGGAATGCCTAACCTAAGGTTTCAAGGTGGCAATGGTGGGATGACTAATCGTAGGTGCAAAAAGTGAGGAGGAATCATAATGGCAAATACTTGTGGATTCGAATGTTTGTTATAAGTGTGGGAGAGTAGGCCACAAGCTTGTTGATTGCCCTTATGCTTAAAACAAGGGCAAGGATAGTCATCCTCAAGGACAATATAGTTATGTTGATCAAAGGGCTCAAGGTGGCCAACAAGGGGGTGCTCCACGTCATAATCGATTTTACACTCTTCAAGGGAGATAAAGAGTAGATGAGGTGCCCGATCTTGTTATTGGTATATTAAAGGTTTTTTATTATGATGTGTATGCTTTATTAGCTCCGGGTGTTACTTTTTCCTTTATTGCTCCTTTTTTTACTACTAAACTTTATGTGTGCTCCAAATTGTTATGTAAACCCTATGAGGTGTCTACCCCCGTTGGTGAGTCTATTGTTGCAAGAAAAATCTATAGGGGTTATCCCGGGTCTATATTGCATAAAGTCTTGCCTTGTGATTTTGTTGAACTTGACATGGTAGGTTTTGACATTATTCTTAGGATGGATTAGTTATATGTATATCATGCTTCCATTGATTGTAGAACCCATAAAGTTAGGTTCCAAATTCCTAATGAACCCATCTTTAAGTAGAAAGGCCATGATTCGGTGGTTAAGGGTAGATCCATCTATTGTCTTAAAGCCTCAAAATTGATTCCTAAGGGTTGCATTTACCATCTTGTGAGGGTTAGGCATGTTGAGTCTAAAGTCCTTCCAATTGAGTCAGTTCTGGTGGTCAATGGGTTTCCTGATGTCTTTTTTGATGTGCTTGCTGGTGTTCCTCCCAAAAGGAAAAAAAACTTTAGCATAGACCTCCTCCCCAGTACACAACCCATATCCATTTCTCCTTACCATATGGCCTTGACGGAGTAAAATGAGTTGAAGGACCAATTGAAAGATTTGTTAGAGATGGGTTTCATAAGGCCTAGTATGTCACTTTGGGGTGCACCTGTGTTGTTTGTAAGAAAGAAAGATGACTCACTTAGAATGTGCATTGACTATTGGCAATTCAATAAGGCCACTATAAAGAAAAAGTATCCTCTTTCAAGGATAGATAACCTATTTGATCAACTACAAGGGGCTAGTCATTTTTCTAAGATTGATCTTCGATCTGGATACCACCAAATGAGGGTAAGGGAGTGTGATATTCCCAAGATGACTTTTTGGACTAGGTATGGACACTTTGAATTTGTGGTAATATCAGATGTGAAAGAGTGTGATATTCCCAAAATGACCTTCTGGACTGGTATGGGCATTTTGAATTTGTCGTGATGTCATTTGGTTTAACTAATCCTCCAACAATATTTATGAAGCTTATGAATAGGGTCTTTAAACCCTCCCTTGATATATTTGTGATAGTCTTCATAGATGACATATTGATTTATTAAGAACATGTAATTCATTTAAGAGTGGTTTTGCAAATTTTGAGAGATGAGAAATTGTTTGCTAAATTTGATAAATGTGAATTTTGGTTGAAAGAGGTTGCATTCCTAGGGCATGTAATGTCAGGTGATGGAATTAAAGTGGACCCTGAGAAGACGGAGGTAATAAGGAATTAGCCTAGGCCCTTGACTCTGACGGATATTAGGAATTTCTTCGGTTTAAGGGGGTATTACCAGAGATTTGTGAATGGTTTCTTTTCTATTTCTTCCCCTATGACAAAATTGACACAAAAGAAGGTAAAATTTATTTGGATCAATGAATATGAAAGAAGTTTTCAAACTTTAAAAGAAAAACTTATCTCCGCTCCTATCTTGAATTTACCAGAAGGGTTAGAAGAGTTTGTGGTTTGTTGTGATGCCTCAAGAATTGGTTTGGGGTGTGTATTGATGCAAAATGGCAAGGTTATAGCATATGCTTCTTGGTAACTAAAGGTGCATGAGTGTAATTATCCCACCCATGATCTTGAATTACCTATCATTGTGTTTGCTTTGAAAATATGGCATCATTATTTCTATGGGGTTCATATAGATGTATTTACTGATCACAAGAGTCTCCAATATGTGATCACACAAAATTACCTTAATTTTAGACAAAGAAGGTGGTTAAAGCTCCTCAAAGATTATGACATGAGTATGCACTATCATCCTGAAAAAACTAATGTTATGGTCGATGCTTTGAGTAGAGTGTCCATGAGAAGTGTAGCTCACATTAATGATGGCAATAAGGAGGTGGCTAGAGAAGTTCACCGATTATCTAGGTTGGGGGTTAGGTTGAATAAAGTTGAAAATGGAGGTGTAGAGGTTATGGATTGTTCCAAATCTTCTTTGATTGAAGAGGTCAAGTCCAAACAAGACCTTGACCCCGCCTAGCTAGAATTGAAAGCTTTTGTGAAGGATGGTAAACTGGAGGTGTTCTCCCGAGGGCGAGATAGTGTTCTTAGGTACCAAGGTAGGCTGTGTGTGCCTAATGTTAATGACTTGAGGGAGTTGATTTTGGAAGAGGCCTATAATATCCTATTCTGTTTAATTTGGTTCCACAAAATTGTATAGAGACTTGAGGGTGATTTATTAGTGGGGAGGTATGAAGAGGGATATTGCCTAGTTTGTAGCCAGTTGCAACAATTGCCAACAAGTGAAAGTCAAACATTAAAGGTCGGGCGGCCTAGCCTAAGACATAGAAATTGCCACTTGGAAGTGGGAAGAGATTAAAATGTATTTTGTGACTGGTTTGCCAAAGACTAGGAAGCACTTTGATTCTATTTGAGTTATTATTGACAGGATAACAAAGTTGACTCACATTTTACCAGTTAAAAAAACTTATGGTGTCGAGGCTTATGCCAAACTATATATTCATGAGTTGGTTAGGTTGCATGGGGTACCATTGTCCATCATTTTGGATCGTGGTGCTTAATTCACTTCTCATTTTTGGAGATCCTTGGTACCAAGGTCAAGCTTAGAATGACTTTTCATCCTCAAATGGATGGTCAACCTGAAAAAACAATTCATACTCTTGCAGATATGCTTAGGGCTTGTGTTTTGGAGTTCAAAGTTAGTTAGGGTAAACATCTTCCACTAATTTAGTTTGCTTATAACAATAGCTACCACTCTAGTATTTGTATGGACCTCTTTAAAGCTTTATATGGTAGGCATTGTAGATCCCCAGTTAGGTGGTTTGATATGGGGAGAAATGGCTTTGTTAGGCCTAGATTTTGTTATGGAAGCTTTGGAGAAGGTAAGGTTGATATGGGAAGAATTGAGGATGGCTCAAAGTAGGCAAAGGTCCTACTCTGATGTGAGAAGAAAAGACCTTGAGTTCAATGTTGATGATAGGGTATACTTGAAAGTCTCACCCATGAAGGGTATGGTCCGATTTGGCAAGAATGAAAAATTGAGCCCAAGGTTTGTGGGGCCCTATAGAATCTTGAGGAGAATTGGTAAGGTTGCATATGAATTGTAGTTGCCTACGGATATGAGTATGGTTCGTTCGGTCTTCCATGTGTCTATGTTAAGGAAGTATGTGGGTGACCTAAGTGCTATAGTACCCTTAGAGGTGGTGGGTATTGTGATGGATACTTGACCTATGATGAGGTCCCGGTGGAGATAATGGATAGGCAAGTGAAAAGATTGAGGAACAAAGATGTGGTATCCATCAAAATCCTTTGGAGGAATCATCAAGTTGAAAGTGCCACTTGGAAAGTCGAACCGAACATAAAAAAGCGATACCTATACCTATTTACTCTACTCAAGCGAAAGGTAATAATTTGAGTCCTATCTGTGATTTCAAGTCTTAAGCTCCAGCCCTCATGTCCTTTTTGCATGCATACATGTTCATGGTGATAAGATTTGATGATTTTTGAGGCATATGTGTGAAACTTTTTAAGAATGATGTTTAAGTGCATTTGTTGCATTCATGTCAGGCTAGAAGTTTCATGATTACTTCTCTTATGTATGCTTCTTTGACATTGGGGGATGAATGTTCCCAAGGGAGAAATATTGTAACACTACCACCTCATGTGCTTTGGAATGCCCCATAAATGCATTTCTTGAATATCTCAAAAATTGTGCATGATTTCAAAAATTCGACTTCATATTCTTTTTCAGGGGGCAAAATTGTTTAGGGGAAGGGTAGCCCATAAATTTAGAAGACCCATAGAAAAAAATAATTTTTGCAATGGGAACCAAAATTAGTGTGCATGCGTTCCTAGTGCATGATGCACCTAGGATGCAACACACTATTTCTTGAAGTGTGCATCTGGTCTACGTCACGCCTAGGGTGCGGACCAGTGCAATTTTTCCCCTATTTTTCCTACTTCATCCAAGAGCATTTGGGTAATAAGCCAACGCCCATTTAAGTGTGAAATCCTCTATCCCTAGCCATTTTTCAACTCTAGAACTCACAAAACCCTCTCAAAACCTCTCCAAAATATTATCAAATCCTCCATTCAAATTCTACGATTTCAAGAGCAAGTTTTGGAATTAAAGAACCCAACATAAACCTCAATTTTTCTTCAACTCAATTTCAAGAAAGTCTCAAGTTTAGGTATGTGGTTTTCATTCATGGGTTCCTTCCACCCATGAATCCAAACCTTCCCTCTTTATCAAATTTCATGATTTTAATGTTGGATATTTTATGGGTAAACTCTACTATGCATTATAAATATGATTTGATATTAGATTCTTCACGTGTTGATTAAGTATGCATGAATATCTATTGAAGCTATATCCATGAGTTGATTTATGCTTATTGAGGCTATACATGACATAAATTATATGACATGAATGATGGCGAATTTCTAAGATGGATTACATGACACCCAAATGAGAGTTTTACTATTATATTGGTGGGTTAATTTGAATGACTTCAAATTAAATTGATTTTACTCATTGTTGTCCTATACTCCTAATAGCATGATTTTGAGCATGTGTATGCATACCCACCATGTTGATTAAGTTTGCATGACTATGATTCTTATGTTGATAAAAGACAATTACATAAATTGCAAGATGAGTATTTCTATGGTGATTTATGAGCTCCCAAGCATGTATTGAACTCATAAGAAGATTCCATGATCTACAAGTGAATTGTTTAGCTCTTATTATATGTTTTGTTCTCATGTGAATTGAGAAGCCTACTAAAAGGGGTCATGAACCATATTGTATGCCTCACTCTCTAGTACAAGGCAAAAGTCTACATGAAAGGGTCATGAACCATGTTGTATGCCTCACCCTCATGTACGACTTATTAATAGCATTACCTAATGTATAGATGAAGGGGTCATAAAGCATGTTGTATGTCTCACCCTTATGTATGACTTAATATCATGTACTATCCACTACCTACTAGAAGGGGTCATGACACATGCTATATTCCTCACCCATTAGTACAAGATATTTGGATGAGCTATTCATGTCACTTTGTTGTGAGGAACAAGTTATGCATGTATGATTATTCTCAAGCATGTTTACACTAAGTATTGATTATACATGTCATATTGAGCTCATGTCTATCGATTATGATTATGCATCTTGATTATTATGCTTACGATTCTTGTTGCATTGCACCCCGTATACTTAGCATATTCCAAGTACTAACGCATACTCTATGCCTATATGATATCACCATGTAAGGACCGAATCACCTATAGATCCTCCTCCACGTGGCTAGCCAGATTATTAAAGTTAGCTTTTTGTGAGCCCTTATAATTGGGGACAATGTATATTTTCTTTCATGCCTATGTTAATACTTTATCTATACTTTTTGGATACTTATCTATAAAGGTAAGCCCAGGAGATGTCTTGGCCCCTGCCCCATCTACTAGTAGAGGTGTTGTTTGATATTATGTTGGTTTGTATTAATGAGCTTAACTCCTATTATTCTTATGCTATTATGATAGACTACCTTAGCCCTGTTTCTCTTATGTTCTATTTTTACTTGTTAATATCTTAATTTGCTTCGGTAATCAAAGATGTGTAGGTGATATGCTAAGACGCTTGTTTAGGGTTCTTTCTGGTTCTCCATTCGTCGTGTCACATTTTTTCCTAGGCTTGGGTTGTGACACCTAGGTTAGGTTTTATATTTTTACAATGACTGCTTTATCCTTTAAAAAAGAGGTGTAACTTGGGTATTATCAAAGAAAGATTTTGGCGCTGTTGCCAAGGAATGCAGCTAGACTTTGTTGAATTCACTAGTAATTGTAATTCAAGTCTTAATCCTTAGTTCCCTTGTATTTTACTTTTGTTTTTGTTTTTTGTTTCTTTGCAGGATGTACTAGTAGTGTATGCCCAATACTAGGAGTCAAGGCAATCCTTTAACTCTATTTGACTGAGAGATCTAACGAATTATAAGGAGAATGGCGCAAGAAAATGCCAATAACGCGACCAGTGCAGCTTTGAATCGGGATAATAATGATAATAATAGGAATGAGAACCCAACTTCTTTGGAGGATATTCTACAGCTTCGGGAGTTCAATGTCAATGCTTACTAGTGGAATCAGTACAAGTTGAACCCCATGGCTATGGATGTGATGGGGGTTATTGTGTTTCCACCACTACCGGTAAGCACAAAGTTCACAGTCTCTAGTAGGTTACTTCAGATACTGCAGAATCAAGGGTTATTTGCAGGCCTACCATCAGAGGATCCATATTGCTACTTGCACAATGTGGCATTTGTTTGTAAGAGTGTGATGGGGACACAAAATCTGTCTATGGATGCTGTGGGACTTTGTGTCTTCCCATTGTCTCTTACATGCAATGCTGCATTATGGCTATCTGAGCTTCTATAAGGCTCGATCACTAAGTGGATAGAATTTTAGAGGGCTTTCTTAGCAAGGTACTTCATCAAACCAAATAGGCTCAAAGTGGAGGACCAGATCAATCACTTCAAACAATTCCCAGGTGATTCAATCCTTGATAGATGGGAGCTATTCAATAGATGCTTAAGGAATACACCAGACCATGAGATTCCGGGGAATGTCCTGGTGGAGAATTTCTACCGAGCTCTAGATGCTAATAGTCAAGCATGTGTTGATGCCCTCTTGGGAGGTCTTTTTGTAGAACAACCATTTGCAGAAATTTTTTAGCACATGAACATGGTAGTTAAATCTAACGAGGTGTGGAAGACTAGGAATAGACCCCTAATAAATCATGCAAGCACTGTTGACATGAGTTCTGACCAAGCAAAAATAAGTGCAGATATCCTTAGTATGCTTGATCAGAATAGAGTTAACCTAGAGATGCTCATGAAGCAAGGGGGTTGCAAAGACGATAAGTAAATAGTTGTTATGTACCCCCAAACAACCATGATGTGGGAGATGGGAACTCTAGGACTGGGGGGATGCTTAAACAGTTGTTAAAGAAGGCAGATGCTTAAGATGAGACATTAAAGAAGATTAAGTTCGACATTACCAAGATAAACCTTAGAGTGGACCAACATTATGTAGCAATTCAACAACTCAATACTTAGTTTGGACTTGTGTTAACGCAAATGGATCATATTCAAAGAGATATGATGAAAAGCACCAAGAAAAAGGCAAGTTTGGTGATAAGGATGCACCAGAGCTTGAGGAAGCTTGATTACTCAAGCTAGCTAAGGCATGTCATGACAATAAATCAGGCGCTACTTAGGAGGCAACCCAAGGTTTTTAATGTTATAGCATAGTTATAGATTTATATTCAGTTTTTGAATTCATAGGTCATTGTTTTTGCATGTTTTGATTGCAATTTCTGATATTGGATTGGTTGCATATTGGGTAATTGTGTATTCCATGAAGAGTATGCAAGTACAGGAGTAAGTCATTAGGCTGAGAAAGCATCGGTCTAGTTTCTACGACTAGGTCTACGAGTTGTAGAGCAGTTTATAACTCGTACCCCATCTCGTAGAAAATTCTAGCAAGCAGGAAAATTGTTTCTAAGTGTTGATGGTTCTACGAAACCATGACTTATGAGTGATAGATCCATCTACGACTCATAATTAGGGTTTTATAAACCCAAGCCCAGTCACTTTTTCAGTTGGCTCGATTTAATATAAAAAGGAGGGGTCAAACTATATTGACCCCTATTTGACCTAATTGACTAAAAATCAACCAAATTTCCCTCTTCCCTCATTTTTTTCTAATTCTTTTCTAATCACCATTGTTCATTTTTCTAGCAAGTACTCCGGCAATCTAGGGTTTCGTGTTTAATCATCTTATCTTTCTTCTTCAAGTTAGTCTTCACTTTTGGTAAGATCTTGGTTTGATTTTAACCTCTAATTTACCTTGTCTTGTAGTGTATGCCCAATACTAGGAGTCAAGGCAATCCCTTAACTCCACTTGATCCACGTTATGCAAATAGCTTCTTGTCTAGGGGTATTTTAATTGCTTGATTTGATAATTATGATTGAATTGATGTTTAGACATGTAAATCCTTGTTATATTTGAATTGTGAATTTGAAATTTGTTTTGCCCTAATTGAATTTGTTAATTGATTCCGAAATTGGGTAATTGGGGTGTTATAATTGCCAATGGGTATGTCTATTGTACTGTCTATCATGTTAAATTGAATGATATTGCATGATTTATGATTATGAATTGGTGGCTAATGCCATGGGTATATGATCTTGTTTGAATCTTATCGGAATGGTCGAAATGATAAGATCACTCATGCTTAATCATTTTCAATAGGGTAATATGATATTGGAACTGTTGGGTGTAGGATTATATGAATGAAGTCATGTGAGTGTTTGTATTCTTGCTTTGATGCTGATAATTAGTTATTGAACATGTCTTTTGGGGTCCATTTGATGGACTTAGAATGTTAGGTGCCTGAAATTTCTAGTTCACGAGAGGTTCTTAAGAGCCGTAGAGCAATCTACGATCATAATTTCTCTTCGTTAGAAATTACAGAAACATTATGTTTTGAGTATTCATCAAATGAGACCTTCTATATGTCATAGATCACTTTATGACTCGTAAATCCCTACCAATTTTTAATTTCTTTGGAATTTTATATGACCCCAATTTATGATTTGTAAACCACTTTACGAATCGTATTTAGGTCTTATAGACTTTTCTAGTGACCAATATTATCCTGAAGCACTGGTCTATGAGAGCATTTTACGACTCGTAGTGCTCACTACGTCTCGTAACTTTTGTAGAACCCGTCTGCAGCTAATTTAAATTACTTTTTGCACTCAATTTCTTGTTTCTTGGGGCTAACCATGGTGTGTTTATGTCTATGTTTTAGGTAATATAGCCCCGAAAGGTAGATGTGTTGAGATTGAGGCACTAAGGAAAAAGCTCAAGGATGAGACTTCAGATGACAAGAATTCGGGTGACGAGCAGACCCCTCAGCCGAGTGGGTCACTAGAGATCATTGATGTCAGACCGGACCCAAATGTTACGATACCACAGACCAGAGCCATAGCCAAAGCTAGGCGTACTCAGGCTCCAATTGGTAGTCCTTCCTAGTCTGAAGAGGAAGGTTGTGATGAGAGTGGCAGCAACATGCCACGGATGACTCCTTCTAGAGAGGAGCCTAGTTCTGAGGAGGGCTTTGAGGAAGGAGCAGATACTAAGTCCTCTACCGCACCATCATCATCAGCAGTAACACTTAACGTCTATGCCAACTGGTGGTGCATCGAGGGTATAAATCTTCATAAAGGACGTAAAGCCTAAGGAGCAAGATAAGCCTACCCGTTTTATATATACGGAGGCCAGGGTGGTTTCAGATGGCCTTAGCCGTGTCCCAGGCCTACAGGACATGATGATTCATTATGGGCTTATATGGATGATAGAGTCTCTTGGTTGGTACTCCCTAATTTTGGTGAGGGAGTTTTATGCATCCTACGTAGCCACCATCTAGTATACTCTTCCTAAGGGAAAGAAACCTCTCACTTAGCCTAGGCTAATAGAGACACGAGTGAGAGGTCGACAGGTTGACATATCTGAGAAGACCATCCATCGTATGTCTTTTGGTCCTGGGTACCATGCCCCTAGATCTACAGAGGAGTGTGACTACAGGTTAGGGCAGGCCAGGAACTCATTGATTATGAAGGATCCTGAGCATCGGACCACACATCTGAGATGGGTGGCTAGTCATATTATAAAGATGGGTGCAGAGCCTACTTAGGTCACCACCCACAGTGAGCCGATCGTCAAGGCTTTGCTTAGCTTCTACGCCAAATGTTGGTGGGCGATCGTGAGATCACATATCCAGCTTACACTTGTAGAAAACACTTTGAGACTGAAGTATGCTACTTTGGTTGCCAACATCTTAGCTGGCTATGACATGATTAGGCCCGCCTCATAGCCGAACAGATATATGAGGCCGCATTGAAGAAGACCACCTCCATCATGTTCCCTTGTTTGATCAATAGACTTTAGGTAGAGTCTCAGATGGAGATTTTACATCAGCTGGACCAATTGGTAGAGGCCCATCACACTTTAGAGCCCAGCCTAATCAAGGCTGATGAGAACCTAGTAGCACTCTGGCGAGCACAACCTCTTCCTCTACCAAAGATGTTTGTCTCGGTGCCACCACTTGAGGGTTCAGAGATTGTCGTTACTAAAACTGTTGCTTCTACTATAGAGGAGAGACCTCCACAGCCCGAGGTAGTCATTGAGAGGGGTCCCACTACTATTGATGCTATTGCACCAGAGGCCACCACTTCATAGCCTTCTACAGCAGGCATGGTTTATGTGTTCATCACTTCTATTCTGGCTATGGTGCAAAGATTATCACGTACTGAGTCATAGTTAACTCAGCTTATTCAAAAGATTAGGTTAATGGGTCTGGCAGGCTATTGCAGACTCAAAGGGTTGAAGCCATGCATTCACCATTGCTACTACTCAGGAGTGTGTTTCTAAAGTGGATGCCCGCATCGATGCCTTTGAGGAGCGAGTTCAGAAGAGATCGACCGAGGCCTGATCTTCAAATTTATTAGCACTGCAATCAGAGATCCAGCAGCTCCAAGCAGGTATGACAAAAACCCTAGCGGCACTAGTCACATTACTAGATGCAACATCTTCGGCGCCCCTTGAAACGCCCCAAAAATGTGCCTCGAAAATACCTATAATTGTAATTTCCATATATCTTAAAATCCATGCATGATATCAAAAATCTAATTTCATGTTCGTGATCAGGGGAAAACTGAGTGGAAAATGGGTATAATTCTGATTTTAGAGGAGCTATAGCAAAAATTTATTTTCACATAATTGCAAAATCTAGATAGGATTCATGCCCTGGTCATGACGCACCAGGGGTGTGGATCAATGTTGTTTTGTTCCTAGTTTTCTGTTTCAGCCTAAGGCCTTGGGGTCTTGGGCCCATGATCTCCTATGCGTAAAAATACTTATATTTAGCCATTTGTCAACTCTATATCACTCAAGACACTCTCAAAACCCTCTCTAATACTTAACAAATATTTCATCCAAATTTTAAGTGTCCCAAACTCGATTCCGGATCTCAAAAACTTTACTCAAGCTTTAAGTCTCCTTTAATCTACATCAAGGGAACCCCCAAATTTGAGGTATGTGCATTTCGACCATTGGGTCCATGGTGCCCAATATTCCTCTTTTTTTTTTTGTAAAATGAATGTTTCCAAGTTGGATTAACTATGGGTATCTCTTACTATAATATTTGGTTATAAACTATGTTGGGGTTTCATAAAATGTTGGCTGTTTAAGCATATTTTGAGCTATGAATCTATGATCTATTATAAGATTTGATGAGGGGTTTCAATGTAACTTTGATGAGGGTGTTACGAAGTGTTGGTGGGTTGATTTGCATTGAGTTTTCCCACATGATTTTACTCTTGAATTGCATGGTTTTAGACTAGCATTATACATCAGCCAAGTGTTTAATAAAATGTCTTATTAAGGATTCTTGAGCTATTGATAGTCTATTGCATGGCTTATGAGTTAAGTGACTCTACGATAATGAAGGGATTGTATGTATGTATTAAATTCATGAAAAGTATCCATAGTGTAACAAGTCACCACACCTTGTTGAGGAGGTGATATGCCTCAACTAGTTTGATGGGGGGTGCTATGCCTATATACCATGTTGAGGGGTATATACCTTGGCTACTTTGATGGGGGATATTATGTCCATCTACCATGTTGAGGTATATATACCTTGATCACTTTGATAGGGGTTACTATGCCCATCTACTATGTTGAGGGGTATATACCTTGACCACTTTGATGGGGAAGTGCTATGCCTATCTACAAATTGAGGGGTAGATACCTCAATCATCTTCCAAGGGGGTGCTATGCCTATATTCCATGTTGAGGGGTATATACCTTGACCACTTTGATGGGGGATGCTATGCCCATCTACCATGGTGAGCGGTTTATACCTTTACCACTTTGATGGGGAAGTGCTATGCCTATCTACAAATTGAGGGGTAGATACCTCAATCATCTTCCAAGGGGGTGCTATGCCTTGGATTCCAAGTACTAGTTTGCTTGGTCTATGATGATGGTCTCTTCCAACAAATGTGATCTATATTCTCAAGTTATATGTTTTACAAGCATGTTTTACTTCAAGCATTGATCATGCATGCCATGTTGTTATTATATCTATCCCTTGCTTATGATTAAGCATTTTGACTATGTTACCTATCTCTTATTGCACTACATCCTACATACTTAGTACATTTAAATGCACTAATGCATACTCTATGCCAACATGATGTTACCATATAGGAATCGGAGCACCCCTTGGTCATCCTCTATGTGGCTAGTTTTGGCATCTTGAAGATAAGCTTTGGTGAGTTCTCAAGTTCGGGGATACTAGCTATGCTACTCTTGCTTATGTTATTTCTCTATGTTGTTCTTTAATACTATAAGGGTGAGCCCAAAAAGTGTCTTGGCCCCCGCCCAATCTATATTTAGAGTTGTTGTTGGAGCAATTGATGTATCTATGCATTGAGCTTTAACTCTTTACACTTTATAAATGTCAAGACTTCCCTTAGTCCCTTTTTCCCTTATTTTTATTCTTGTTGTGGTTTACTTTGCTTCTGCGACCAAGGATTCGTAATTGATATGCTAAGAGGCTTATTTGGGTCCCTTTGGGTTCCCATTTATCATGCCATATCTAGGCCCTAGGCTTGGGTCATGACATCGTTGTTTGATTTATTTGCCTCTGAGGAGCCCACACCAGACTTCCCACTGGAAGAGACCCACTATGAAGGGTAATGTGCCAGTGGAGAGGAAAGCACGTGCAAACCTCTCAGAGGATGATGAGTTAGAGCTTGCCTTGAGGATATCAAGGCACGAGGAGACTACACCGCAGGAGGAGGATGCCCAGACTCAGCTTGAGATCGACGCTTAGGCATCCAGGTATGGTTTTTGACCCCTTTTTGTGTTCATTTTGCTTGATTTTCTAAATTGGGGACAATGCAAATCTTTTTCGATAGGGTGTGGATAGTTATGTGCCGTAGTGAAGTCTGAGTAGCTTATAGTCCATAACTACCCTAATTTTTGATCCCAAGTTTTCTAGCATGTATTCTTTTTCCTTGTGAATATTTAATTTCTGTTGAACTAGCACGTTTAGGATGTTTAGATAATATGTGTAGCATATATTACTAATACTTCTGGCATATAACATGTTTTTTGTTTTGAAAAATGGCACCACCAAAATTTTTTTATTAGTATTTAGATGGCAACCATGCATGTTTAGGTGTTTGACAATATCTGTTCTGATAAGTAAGGGCAATTTGAGATGAGAAGCAGGATCTATGAGTCTTTTGCTGATAATATATGCAATGCCATATGAGTGTGAGCTTATTTTCCTAGATTCATGTATTTTGTGCTAACTCAAAACTTTCTTTGTTACTCTAGGTTAGATCATAGATTAAATGGATTAGAAAAAGATCTTAGTCCTTTGTTTTTTAATTAGTCCACTTTAGCCTAAAATAACCAACCAAAATGATGTTTTATCCCTTGTTCCAAATATTTGAGCCTTACATGTACCAATGTTTTCAAAATACCTAATTAGTCTAGCCTTGTCTAGTGATAACCTTGAAATTGGCCCTGGCCTTTCCTTGAGCATTGTCAACCTTGACTGATGCAAAAAAAAAAAGCCTAAGTTGAGAATGACTACCAAAAGTGGCCCTACTTTGGAGGAGAGATATTGTGTACTTCGATATAGGCTAAAACCTTAAGTTGAGGGTGGCCGGTATAAGGACAAAAGCACAAAAATAAGGCGGTGAGTTAGGAATGAGGAGAAAAAGAAGAAAAACCATGTACCAGGTGCAAGAAAAAGAAAAGATGCCTTAGATATGAGCTAAAAAGCAAAATGATATGTAAAAATAAGGCAAAAGATGAAAAATGAGAAGAAAGCTGAAACGCCCAAAAATGCCTCAGAGTCTATCTGCTACAAAAATGCTCATAATTTTAATTTACATATATCTTAAAATTTGTTCGTGATATCAAAAATATGACTTCATATTTGTGATCACGGGGTAAAATTGAGTGGGAAGTAGGTATAACCCCTTTTTTAGGGGACTAGTAACGAGAAGTAATTTTTGCAAAAATTTGAATTTCAGTAGCCATCCACGTCCTGGCTGCGACGTGCCAGGTTTGTAGATTAGTATTGGAGTTACCTATACCTCAATCATCTTCCAAGGGGGTGCTATGCCTTGGATTCCAAGTACTAGTTTGCTTGGTCTATGATGATGGTCTCTTCCAACAAATGTGATCTATATTCTCAAGTTATATGTTTTACAAGCATGTTTTACTTCATTTTGGCCTAAGGGCTTTGGAGTCATAGCCCCATGCCCACCTATGCGTGAAAACACATATACTTAGCATTTTTCAACTCTATATCACTCAAGACCCTCTCAAAGCACTCTCTTACACTTAACCAAATATTTTATCCAAATTCAAGTGTCCAAGATTAATTCTGGATCTTAAAAACTCCATTCAAGCTTCAAGTCTCCTTCAAGTCTACATCAAGAAAACCCAAGTTTAGGATATGTGGGTTTCATCCATTGGGTCCTCTCACCCATGGAGGCCAATCTCCCTTTTATGAAAATTGCATGTTTCAAAGTTGTATCTTCTATGGGTATCTTTTATTATAGTTTTGGATTACAAATTATGTTGGGGTTTTATGAAATGTTGATTGAATATGCACGTTTTGTCTATTTCAAGCTTATACTATGAATTGGTTTTGCCTATTGAGACTATGCATGTTTTGAGCTATGAAACTATGTTCTATTATGAGATTTGATGATGGATTTCAAAGTATCTTATATGAGGGTTTTACTATATGTTGGTAGGTTGATTTACATTGAATTTTCTCAGATTATTTCACTCATGAATTGCATGATTGTGAACTAGCATTACACACCCACCAAGTATTTGATAAAATGTCTTGACAAAGATTCTCAAGTTATTTTTTCACATTATTTCACTTTTGAATTATATGATTTTGAACTAGCATTGAGACACCTACCAAGTGTTTGATAAAATGTTCGGTTATGGTTTCTTGAGCTGTTGAAAGCCTATTACATGGTTTATAAGTCAAGTGACTTTATGATGATTAAAGGATTGTATATATGTGTTGAATTCATGAAAAGTATCTATAGTCTTGCGAGTTGACCACACCTTTGTGGGAGGGTGACATGCCCATACTACCATGTTGAGGGGTAGATACCTCAACCAACTTATTGGTAGGTGACATGCTCATACTACCATATTGAGGGGTAGATACCTCAACCACCTTGTTGAGGTGTGCCATGGCCATACTACAATGTTGAGGGATAGATACCTCGACTACCTTGTTGGGGTGCCATGCCCATACTACCATGTTGAGGGGTAGATACCTCGACCACCTTACCGAAGGGGTGACATGCCACAGATTCCAAGTAGTAGTTGCTTGGTCTATGATTATGGTCTCTTCCCACACATGTAATCTATATTTGCAAGTTATATGATTTACAAGCATATTTTACTCTAAGCATTGATCATGCATGCCATATTGATATTATACTTATCCCTTGCTTATGACTATCCATTTTGACTATGTTGTTGTATGTCTTGTTGCATTGCATCCTATATACTTAGTATATTCAGACGTACTAACACATACTCTATGCCTACAAGATATTACCATGTAGGAACTAGAGCACCTCTTGATCATCCTCCACGTGGCTAGTTTTGGCATCTCGGAAGATAAACTTTTTGAATCCTCAAGTCTGGGGTCACTAGCTATGCTACTCTTACTTTTGATATCTTGTTATGTTGAATACTTGATACTATAAGGGTGAGCCCAGCAAGTGTCTTGGCCCCAGCTCCAATCTGTGTTAGAGGTGTTATCAGAAAAATTGATGTACTTATGCTTTGAGCTTTGACTCTTTTGTGTTTTATAAATATCAAGACTTCTCTTAGGCCCACTTCCCTTATTCATATCTTTTATTGTTGTTTATTTTGCTTTCGCAACCAAAGATATGTGAATGATATGCTAAGAGACTTGTTTAGGGTCCCTTTTGGTTCCTACTCACCATGTCACACCTAGGCACTAGGCTTGGGTCATGACAAACTTGTTATCAGAGCACTAGGTTGTTAATGGTCCTCAGACTCCAAGACACCACATCAATTAGCTCATTCATGATTGTTAAATGCACCACAACTATGAGTATGAGGCTATGAGGCATTTTAGGAATTATTTCCCTTATTCATGATCTATATTGTGCTTTAGAAGTAAGATAAGGCTTTTCCTCTAATGAATGTTCTTTATTATTCTAAATAATGCCTATTCCAATAGGAAGACTAAGGAGAGCCTGTTCACTCAAGGAGCTACCGGCCCCTACCGCTTCTCAAACTCCTCAAGATAGGGGTGTGGCCCGTAATGAGTTTCGAGATGCTATCACCATTTTGGCTCATGCTATGACCAACCAAATCAACTAAGGGGCCTAAGCTCCTCATGCTCCTACTCTAGCCTCAAGGGTGAGGGATTGTACTAGGATGAATCCACCAGAGTTCCATGGCTCCAAGGTGGATGAGGATCCCCAAGAATTCATTGATGAGGTGTATAAGGTGTTGTCCATTATGGGGGTTGATTCGAAGGAAAAAATGGAGTTGGCGGCCTATCAACTCAAAGGGGTGGCTCAAATTTGGTTTACTTAATGGAAGATGGAGAAGGGGAATGATAATGTTATTCCTTGGGAAGAGTTCAAGGCGGCATCTCAACTAGTTCTTCCCTATCGAGCTAAGGAAGGCTAAGATAATGGCATTTATGAACTTTAAGCATGGTTCCATGAGTGTGAGGGAGCATGCCCTAAAGTTCAACTAACTCTCTAAGTATGCCCCACAATTGGTTGCTGAGCTGAGATAAAAGCATGAACAAATTTGTGTAGGGTATGTCCGACTTGGTTATTGAGGAGTGTCATACCGCCATGCTAATAAGTGATATGGATTTTTCCAGCCTCATGACATATGCCGAACAATTAGAGGGGGAAAAGCTTAGAAAGAGAAGAAGTGGTGAGTCCAAGAGGTCTCATTTTGAAGGTGGATTCCAAAATTTCAAGGATGGTTGGTTTCCTCAAGGCTAACAAGTTCCAAGGCAAAGGGTTTTCCAATGCCCCTAATAGGAGGTTTGCTAATGACAACCCAAGGTTCCAAGGTGGTGGTGGTGTGGTGCATAACCCTATGTGTCAAAGGTGTGGTAGGAACCATAATGGTCCATGTTTTAAGGACTCCAATGCTTGCTATTGTCACGACCCAACCCATGGGCCATGACTAGAGCCCAGATTGGGCACCCAAACACAATCACAAAGCCGAGTTGCAAATAGATGACTTATACTAACACAAATATCAAACACTGCCTTAGATTCTATAAAACACATCCTCAAATATAACAGAAGCCGACAAGGCTATGTTTCAAGTTTATAGTTTTTTTAAAAAAAATTTGGCAGAGTTTCCTTTGTTTTACGGACTATCCAAAATAACCCTGCACTCAGAAAATACCAACAGAGGCCACACAGGGCCAACAAAACAACATATATACATATGCGGTGGACAAGGCCGCTATGGTGGGTGAAACCGCCCAACACACATATCATACAAGTCTAATCGAATGGACTGAGCACAACCCACACACATATATCCACAGACCTCTAAATAAACTAACAGAATCATAGGACGAGACAGGGCCTTGCCGTACCCCTGAACAAATATATACAATGCAATGAATGAATATATACCAAAAGTAGGCTTCGAAATATGGTGAGCACTCGACAGGGACCCACCGCACCCCTAAATAAATATGTACAATGTAACGAATGAATATATACCAAATGTAGGCTTTGAAATAGGAGGAGCACTCTAAATAGCAGAAGGGTGTCCTAAATCGGTGGATCACCTAGCTGTGCGTCGGTACCTGCGGGCATGAAACGCAGCCCCCCGAAGAAGGGGGGTCAATATAAAATGTATTGATTATGCAAAGTAGAAAATACAGAACATAAATCTGAGTAATAATTGAAACAAAAGTATGGAATGTAAATACATATCCAAAAATATCAAAATGTTTTCTTTCAAAATACTAATCATGCATAAGGCACAGGAAATATGGTCACCCGCCCGTTGATGGCGCCATAACACAGCATAACACCAAAAAGTTCCAAATCTCTGAATCCCCATCACATATCACAACATAGCATAACGCCCAACAAAAGTGGAACCCGACCCTCTAGCGAGGAGCTTGGTGAACTGTAAACACAACATAACACTGGAGTATATCATAAAGCGCACCACAACCAACCGGCCCAGGAACTGGCGAACGATATCATAGTAGTAGGCACAAGCGAAATAGTGAGTAATCATATCTATAAAATCATTGTCATAAATCCAACAGATAAGTAAAATAGTCATATTTGAAATTGAAAATATAATTATTACATATTCTTTCAAAAGTTATCGAAATTGCATAAAAGAGCATCGTGGGGCCTACGGATGGGTGGAGACCCGAGCTGGCCCAACCTATGGAGAACATACTCATCCTAGATCATACAAGCTCCTACAAGAATCTCAAAGCAATCCGAGCTTTTCTGTAAAAGTTATGAGCGTTTGTGTTTTAGAATCGTTAAAGAATAAGTTATTTTAAAACTAATCGGCTTTAATATACCCTTTGCAACTTATGAATTACAATGATATAAGGATCAATATTATGAAATATTAATGCAAGAATACCAAGGAACGAATGCGGATCATAAACATGCTCGGATTGCGAGAATAGAGTTTCCTCGAGGCTCGTATCATAGCCTATTTTAACTAAGGCATGCCAAAAAGGAAGATTGCTTTACATACCTCAAACGCTCTCCAATATAATATAAATGCAAGCTAAATCCAACTTAGCCTTCGGGCTTCCCAAGGTCTACAAACAAATCATAAAATGCCAAACATTAGCTAAAGACTTTTGAATAATAACTCTTTTTTTATCATTCAATAACATTCATAAATTCGATTCAACGGCTTACCTTTAAGCTAACATCAATGCTTATATATTCAAATACTAACCCAAATCGATACCAACAATATTTAAAGACATTCTAAGCAATTCACATAACACTTCCAACAATCCAAAATTTTCTCCAATCTAGCCAAGAACAGCCCCTAAACCCGAGAACCCCACTTTTCACATTCCTCATTCTCAAATCATGATTTGCACCCACAATTCACATTCTAACAATGCTATTCTCATTCCTATACAAATTACATTAGATATGCAATAACCTCCAAATCAGTCCAAAACAATTACAACATCAATTTGAGCCAATAAACATTCATTTCCCACATAGAATTCATAACGACAACGACTAAAACATTAAGCGACATTCATTCGTTCATTGTCATATAATGTGACCCATTTTCGGCTAGCACACCAACATACACATATGGATGATTCTCAATCATTCCTTCACCCTACAATGATCATAATATACTAACTACGCATTAATTCATAGTTTCAACACACACAACATAACACAACACACACACATACTTACACGGCTCAAGAACCTCACACACAACTCACATCCAACATTCCATATTTCATGATTTTCCTCCATTTTAACATACTACAACACGCTTACAACCTTTATAACACATAAAACAAGATCAAATATTACCTTTTCTCTTCAATTCCACAATAGGCTAGGGTTTCCAAAGGTGAAAAATAAAGGGTTGAACGCTCCAACGACACCTCCACACAACTTAAGAGCCTCAATATAGTGGGTTTACATCAACAAATAATTTTTGAGAGTGGCTAAAAATGATCCTCAATTTTTCTGTCTCCTTAGCCGAGAGCCTCTTAGAGGTTTTCAACTTTTTGCTCTTTTTTTCTTTAAGTGTTGGATGAAAAGGGAATAAAGTGGTCATCTTTTATGTTAGAGCAAGTCCCTAGAACATTCATCCTCAAATATTAAACTAGCTTTACGGGTCATACAAATTATTTGGGGTAGTTTCCTTTTCAACTATCACAACAATACATTCATTGATCAACAATTTATTTATCAAATAACAAAGTCACGCGAAGAATTGAATTACTTGTAGGCACTGAAAACAAGTGAGGATACTTACTCTTCATCTGTTCTTCAGCTTCCCAAGTCATTTTCTCTCGGTTATTGTTTTGCCACAACACTTTAACAGAAGCCACATCTTTATTTCGTAACTTTTTTACCTAGTGATCCAATATGGCTATGGGCTGCTCTTCATAAGCTAGTTCTTCTGTGACCTGGATATCATCCACAGGAAAGATTCTGAAAGGATTACCAATACACTTATGAAGCATAGAAACATGGAATATCGGGTGTACCGCTTCTAAATTAGCTGGCAGATCTAATTCATAGGCAACCTTGCCTATTCTCTGGACAATCTGATATGGTCCAATATATCTCGAACTGAGCTTTCCTTTCTTACCAAACCTCATAATATCTTTCATAGGTGACACTTTAAGGAATACCCAATCACCAATCTGAAACTCTAAATGTCGACAGCGATTATCTACATATGATATCTATCGACTCTAAGCCGCTAACAACCGCTCCCGAATGAGTTTCACCTTATCCACTACCTGCGGAACCACGTCTGGGCCAATCAACTCAGTCTCTCCAATATCAAACCAACCAATTGGTGATCTACACTTCCTGCCATACAATACCTCATAAGGTGCCATCTGAATACTGGAGTAGTAGATGTTATTATAAGTAAATTCAATAAGCAGCAAATGATCATCCTAGCTACCTCTAAAATCAATAACATAGGCCCGCAATATATCTTCCAATGTCTGAATAGTGCATTCGATCTATCCGTCAAACTGGGGATGGAATGTTATATTGAGACTCACCTGTGTCCCCAAGCCTGCCTGAAATGATCTCCAAAAATTTACCGTGAATTAGGCACCTTTATCAGAGATAATAGATATGGGAACACCATGAAGTCATACATTCTCCTTGATATAAAGCCTAGCATAATCCTCAGCTGAGTAGGTAGTCCAGACAGAAAGAAAATAGGCTAATTTCGTCAGCCAATCAACAATAACCTAAATGGAATCATACCTCCATAGAGTGCAAGGTAAACTTGTAGTAAAATCCATATTAATGATTTCCCACTTCCACGTCGGTATCTCCATTTCCTATAATAGCCCACCGGGCTTCTGATGCTCAACTTAACCTGCTGGCAATTCTGAAACTAAGCGACGAACTTTGCTATGTCTTTTTTCATACCATCCCACCAATATAAACATATTAGATCATGGTACATCTTCGTCGACCCTGGGTGAATAGAATAGCAGGCATAATGTGCCTTGCCCAAAACCTATCACCACAAACCCGCAACATCAGGTATACATAATCTGCTCCCGTGTAATAATGCTCTATCGGAGGTAAGTTCAAACGAGGTTCTTTCCTTTTCAAGGGTTGTGTCTCTGTACTGTGCCAGAATAGGATCCTCATACTGACGCTGCTTAATCTCTTCTATAATAGATGATTCAGCCATACCTCGAACAGAAACCCTAACATCTCCAGAATCAGCCAAATGAACTCCAAGACTAGCCAGCTGATGAATATCGCAGACCATCTCTCTCCTCCCTAAAGGCGTGTCTGCTAAACTACCCATGAACTTGCGACTAAGTGCATCTGCCATAATAATAGCTTTCCCAGGATGGTAGAGAATATCAATATCATAATCTTTTAGTAACTCTAACCACCTCCGCTGCCGCAAGTTCCGCTCCTTCTGTTTAAAGATGTACTAGAGGCTCTAATGATGGGTATAAATATCAACGTGAACCCCATATAAATAATGTCTCCATATCTTCAAAGCATGAATCACTGCGGCTAGCTCCAAATCATGAGTAAGATAACTCTTTTCATGTTTCCTGAGTTGCCAGGAAGCATAAGCTATCACCCTGCTATGCTGCATCAATACACACCCCAAACTAATACTAGAGGCATCACAATAAATCATACACCCATCTGGACCCTCAGGAAGAGTCAGGACTGGAGTCATAGTCAACTTCTCTTTCAGCAACTAGAAACTACGCTCACAAGCATCAGACCACTATAATTTCGCTCCCTTCTGAGTTAGCCTTGTCAAAGGCGCTAAAATGGAAGCAAATTTCTCCACAAATCTCTGATAATAACTAGTCAATCCTAAGAAGCTACGCACCTCTATCGGCAACGTAGGCCTAGGCTAATTCTTTACAGCCTCAATCTTCTGGGAATCCACCTGGACACCGTCAGCTCCTATAATATGCCCCAGAAATGCCACTGAAGACAGCCAGAATTCACATTTAGGAAATATAGCATATAATTTCTGGTACCGAAGTATGCCAAGTACCGTCCTTAGATGATCTGCGTGCTCCTCTTCTAACTGAGAATAAACTAGAATGTCATCAATAAACATAATCACGAACATATCCAAGAACGGTCTGAATACCCGATTCAAAAGATCCATAAGTATTGCAAGAGCATTCGTCAGCCCAAAAGACATAACTCTAAATTCATAATGCCCATACCAGGTCCTGAATGCTGTTTTGGGAATATCCTCCTCCCATACTCACACTTGGTGGTAACCCGACCATAGGTCTATCTTTGAGAAACATTTAGCTCCCTGCAACTGTTCAAACAAATCATCAATCCTGGGAAGGGGGTATTTATTCTTTATCATTACCTTATTCATCTATCGATAATCAATGAACATCTACAACGATCCATCTTTCTACCTTACAAATAATACTGGAGCTTCCCAGGGTGACGTACTAGGCCAAATAAAACCCTTCTCCAATAGATCTCTTAGTTATTCTTTCAATTCCTTTATTTCTGCCGGTGCCATTCTATACAGAGGAATAAAAATAGGTTGAGTGTCTG
This sequence comes from Solanum virginianum, assembly GCA_000787875.1. Lineage (NCBI taxonomy): Eukaryota > Viridiplantae > Streptophyta > Magnoliopsida > Solanales > Solanaceae > Solanum > Solanum virginianum. The sequence goes on from DF358411.1 coordinate 44,718, forward strand.
GTATTAGATCTATAGAAAACTCTATCTCTCGCTTGGGAGGAAGACCTGGAAGCTCGTTTGGGAATCCATCTGAGAATTTATTAACGACTAGGACTGACTGAAGAGTCGGTGCCTCTGCCTCTAAATCATGTACATGGACTAGATGATAAATGTAGCTTTTTTTGATCATTTTTCTTACTTTGATGTAAGAAATAAACTTACCCCTCGGCGATGCAGTATTACCTGCCCAGTCAACAACTGGTTCCCCTGGAAATTAGAAATGGACTATCTTTTTTTAACAATCAACATTCGTCATAAGAAGCTAGCCAATCCATACCCATAATCACGTTAAACTCAGTCATATCTAACTCTACCAGATCAGCTATAGTGCAGCGGCCACAAATAAATATCGAACAATCTCTATAAACTCGACTGGCAATAATAGAATCCCCTGCTGGTGTAGCTACCTCGAAAGGCTCTATCGGCTCAGACTCTATCCCAAATTTATTAGCAACTAAAGGAGAAATATATGATAATATAGAACTAGATAGCTACCTTGAAAGGCTCTATTGGCTCAGACTCTATCCCAATTTTATTAGCAACCAAAGGAGAAATATATGATAATGTAGAACCAAGATCAATCAGTGCATATATATCTTGAGAGAAAACCAGTAATATACCTGTGATGACATTTGGCGATGCCTCCTGGTCCTGCCGGCTGGCCAATGCATAAATACGGTTTGAAGGACGGCTAGACCCAGGAACTCCACCACGACCCCTACCTTGGCCTGCTGATTCTGGTATACCTCACCCCGTAGGGCACATGGCTACCGAGGATGAAGATGAACGACCAGCTGACCTGATAAGCTGAACTGCCTATACCACCTCTAACCGGACAGTCTCTCATTTGATAGCCCTGAAAGCTACACATAAAGCAAGCACTGGTGGCGTAAAAGTGCTCCCCAGGGTGTTGTCTCCTACAGTAAGAACACGGAGGTTTGGGTGGTCTCATTTGACTGTTGGAGCCTCTGTCCAACTGTAAGCCTGAAACCCTAGAAATCGGGCCTGCCCCTGAATAACCTGCGCCCTCTGATCTGCTGCTAGTGAACTATGGGGGTGTACCATATACTAACTGGGGAGGATGTTTGCTCTGATGCTGCTGAGGCTGCCTTCCTAAAAAATCCCCTGAATACCCAAATGATCTGGCCCTCTTGGGCTGGCCCCTGTCATCAACCCTATTAGGCTGGCGCCCCCTATATTGGTCCTCCATACCCTGGGCGTGGGCTTGAATACGTGCGATATCCATAGTGGTCTGGGCTTCTATCACCAAGCAACTATCAACATAATACTGGTTCAACCCCACTATATACCGGTGCATCCGGTCAGTCATGCTAGCAACATATGTAGGCGCATATCTGGCCAGCGAATCGAACTCCAAGTTGTACTCCCTGACTGGCCTGCCCCACTGCTTTAACAGAGGAATCTATTTACTCTGGCTCGCCTTACCTTCGGAGGTAGAAAATGGGCCAAAAAACCCTCAATAAACTTGCCCCAAATGGCTGTAGGGGCACCCTCACCTCTGGACAGCTCCACGAGTCATACTAGTTGGCTGCTATGTCGTGCAATCGGTAGGACGCCTGCTCAACTGACTCTGTCTCAGATGCACTAATCAATCGCAGGGTCTGTTGCATCTATCGGATAAACTCATGAGGGTCCTCTGTGGGCTTGGACCCGAAGAACTGTGGTGGGCTGCATGTCAAAAAATCACAAGCCCTTGAACTGTCATGGCAGCCGACCTGATCACCGCCTATGCCCTGTCTATGGGCCTATCCTACTACCAGTTGGGTCAATAGCTGGACCACCCTCGTATGTCCCCAATCTCTATAACTACCTGAGGGGTTAGAGGCTCTGGTACTCGAATCTCGAGATCTGGCAGTGAAGTCGCCCCCGTACCTGCAGCTGCTAATGCTCCAAGTCCCTCCAACACTGGCGGTGTAACCTAACTAGCTGTCGGGGTTACAATATCTGGCTCACTCTGGGCACGAGCCCTAGTAGTCACCTGGGCTCGACTGGTCTTACCTACCATTGCAGGCTTTCCCTTCTTACAATATCTGGCTCACTCTGGGCACGAGCCCTAGTAGTCACCCGGGCTCAACTAGTCTCACCTACCACTGCAGACTTGCCCCTCTAGGCAGCTGTGGTCTTCCTCGGAGGCATCACTAAAAATAGAACATTTTGTCAGAAAAGAGTCATCCTAACAACGCAGCTCTATCGCACGATCTAAGATTAGAAAGAAAGAAAAAAATAACATCCTAAATGTCCTTAGCTTCCTGTTTATAGATGTGGTGCACAACATACAGATGAATTAGACTCTATTAGACACAGTCTGTTGACATTCCGAGGATGAACCACTCTAATACCACTTCTATCATGACCTAACCTCATGGGCCGTGACTAGAGCTCGAATTGGGCACCCAAACACAATCAAAAAGCTGAGTTGCAAATAGATGACTTATACCAACATAAATAGTAAACACTACCTCAAATTCTATCAAACATATCCCCGAATATAACAGAAGCCGACAAGGCTATGTTTCAAGTTTATAATTTTTTAAAAAAATATTTGGCAGAGTTTTCTTTGTTTTATGGACTATCCAAAATAACCCTGCACTTAGAAAATACCAACAAAGGCCACACAATTGTGCGTCAGTACCTGCGGGTATGAAATGCAACCCCCCGAAGAAGGGGGGTCAATACGAAATATGTACTGAGTATGCAAAGCAGCCGCCTGTCGATGGCACCATAACACTAGAAAGTTTCAAATCTCTGAATCCTCATCACATATCACAACACAGCATAACGCCCAACAAAAATGTGGAACCCGACCCTCTAGCGAGGAGCTCGGTGAACCATAAACACAGCATAACACCAGAGTATATCATAGTAGTAGGCATGAGCGGAGTTGTGAGTAATCATATGCATAAAATCATTATCATAAATCCAAAAGATAAGTAAAATAGTCATATTTGAAATCGAAAGAATAATTATTGCATATTCTTTCAAAAGTTATCAAAATTGCATAAAAGAGCATCGCGGGACCCACAGACGGGTGGAGACCCAAGCTAGCCCAGCCTATGGAGAACATACTCATCCTAGATCATACAAGCTCCTATGAGAATCTCAAAGTAATCCGAGCTTTTCTGTAAAAGTTATGGGCATTTGTGTTTTAGAATCGTTAAAGAATAAGTTCTTTTACAACTAATCAGTTTTCATATACCCTTTGTAACTTATGAATTTCAAGGACATAAGGATCAGTGTTATGACATATTAACACAAGAATAAAAAGGAATGGGTGCGGATCATAAACATGCTCGAATTACGAAAATAGAGTTTCCTTGAGGCTCGTATCATAGCCTATTTTAACTAAGGTATGCCGAAAAGGAAGGTTACTTTACATACCTCAAACACTCTCCAATATAATCCAAATGCAAGCTAAATCCAACTTATGCTTTGGGCTACCCAAGGTCTACAAACAAGTCATAAAATGGCAAACATTAGCTAAAGACTTTTTGGCCATTAAATTCTAAATTTTTCCTTAATTCTATAGAAATTTGGGCAGCATTTCCCCTAAAAATAGGCCACCCTAAGAATTTAACTCGGCCAAATCAATTAACAACAATAATAACAACCAACCTAGCAACATTAACAACCAATCTGAAAGGCAATACAACAATAATAGCTCTCTTTTTATCGTTCAATAACATTCATAAATTTAATTCAACGGCTTACTTTTAAGCAAACATCGATGCTTATACATTCAAATACTAACCTGAATCCATACCAACAATATTTAAAGACATTCTAAACAATTCACATAACACTTCCAACAATCCAAATTTTTCTCCAATCTAGCCAAGAACAACCCCTAAACCCGAGAACCCCACTTTTCATATTCCTCATTCTCAAAATATGATTTGTACCCACAATTCACATTCTAACAATGCTATTCTCATTCCCATACAAATTACATTAGATAAGCAATAACCTCTGAATCAGTTCGCAACAATTATAACATCAATTTGAGTCAATAAACATTCATTTCTCACATAGAATTCATAACGACGATGACTAAAATATTAACCGACATTTATTTATTCATTGTCATATAATGTGACCCATTTTCGGCTAGCACATCAACATACACATATGGATGATTCTCAATCATTCCTTCACCCTACAATGATCATAATATACTAACTAGGCATTAATTCATAGTTTCAACACAACACAACACAACACACAAACTTACACGGCTCAAGCATCTCATACACAACTCACTTCTAACATTCCATATTTTATGATTTTCCTATATTTTAACATATCACAACTTGCTTACAACCTTTATAACACATAAAACAAGATCAAATCTTACATTTTCTCTTCAATTACATAATAGCCTAGGGTTTTCAAAGGTGAAAACCTTTATAACACATAAAACAAGATCAAATCTTACATTTTCTCTTCAATTACATAATAGGCTAGGGTTTTCAAAGGTGAAAATAAAGGGTTGATCGCTCCAACGACACCTCCATGCTATTTAGAGGCCTCAATATAGTGGGTTTACATTAACAGATAATTTTTTGGAGTGGCTAGAAATGATCCTCAAATTTTTTTGTCTCCTTGGCCGAGAGCTTCTTGGAGGTTTTCAACTTTTTGCTCTTTTTTTTCTAAGTGTTGGATGAAAAAGGAATAAAGTGGTCATATTTTATGTTAGAGCAAGACTTAGTCAAGTATTCATGGCCCACTCCATGTGTTATTCCAATTAAAAGTTAACACAAAATTATGTGGCCACCACTTTAATGCCACATGCCAAAGGCCAAATAATTCATGATTTCTAACTTCCAATTAATTTTAATTTTTGTCCCAAATTTTTCTAATTATTCCAATGCATGAAATACGGGTTCTAACATGGTTGTGGAGAAGTGGGTCATAAGGTGATTAATTATACTCATGCTCGAAGAAAAGGTAGAGATGGTCTTCCACAAGGCCAAAATATGAATGCAAGTCAAAAAGGGAGAGGAGGCCAACAAAGGGGTGCTCCAAGAAAAAATAGATTCTATGCTCTTCAAGGGAGACAAGGGGTAGATGAGGTATCCGATGTCTTCACCAGTATGTTAAAAGGTTTTTGATTTTGATGTGTATGCATTAATAGACCCGGGTATCACTCTTTCTTTTATTACTCCTTTTGTTGCGAAAAAGCTTCATTTAGTCCCGAATTGTTGTGTGAGCTATATGAAGTGTCTACCCTTGTTCGTGAGTCCATTGTTACTAAAAGTGTCTATAAAATTTGTCCCATGTTCATTTTGCATAAAATCTTACCTTGTGTTGAATTAGACATGGTGGATATTGATTTCATTCTTAGAATATATTGGTTGCATTCATATTATGCTTCAATTGATTATAGAACCCGTAGGGTTAAATTCCAATTCCCTAATAAACCCATCCTTGAGTGGGAAAGTTGTAATGTAATGATCAAGGGTAGATTCATTTCTTGCCTTAAAGCCTAAATGTTGATTTCTAAGGGGTATCTCTATCATCTTGTGAGGATTAGGGATATTGAGTCCAAAGTCCATCCTGTTGAGTCAGATCTGGTGGTTAATGAATTTCTTATTGTCTTTGTCGATGAGCTTCCCGGTGTTCCTCCCAAAAGGGAAATAAACTTTGGTATAGATCTTCTTCTTAATACTTAACCCATTTCTATTTTCCCTTACCATATAGCCTTGGCAGAGTTGAAGGAGTTGAAGGAGCAATTGAGGGATTTTTTAGAGAAGGCTTTTATAAAGGCTACTAAGTCACCTTGGGATACAGTGGTGTTGTTTGTAAAGAAAAACGATAGTTCTGTTAGAATGTGCATTGATTATCGATAACTTAATAGAGTCACCATAAAGAACAAGTACCCTCTACCAAGGATTAATGACCATTTTGATCAACTTCAATGGGCTAGTCACAATACTAACCTGAATCCATACCAACAATATTTAAAGACATTCTAATGACCATTTTGATCAACTTCAATGGGCTAGTCACTTCTCTAAGATTGATCTTTAGCCCAGGTATCATCACCAAGTGAAAGAGAGGGAGTGTGACATTTCTAAGATGGCCTTCTAGACTAGGTATGGGCACTTTGAGTTTGTGGTTATATTCTTTGGGTTAATTAATGCACCAGTTATGTTTATGGATCTTATGAATAGTGTCTTTAAACCCTACCTTGACTTGTTTGTTGTGGTTTTTATTGATGATATCTTGATTTATTCCCATGGCGAGGAGGAGCATGTGGATCACTTTAAAGTGGTGTTAAGAATCTTGAAGGAGGAGAGGTTGTATGCGAAATATGAAAAATGTGAGTTTTGGTTGAAAAATGTTACTTCTCTAGGGCATATGGTATAGGGTGATGGCAGTAAGGTGGATCCTAAGAAGATGGAGGTGATTAGAAATTGGCCTAGACCTTTGACACTATTAGACAATAGGAGTTTCTTGGGTTTGGCGAGTCATTACTAGAGGTTTGTAAATGGGTTCTCTTCTATTGTTTCTCCTATAACTAAGTTGATCCAAAAGGAGGCGAATTTAGCGAGTTATTACTGGAGGTTTGTAAATGGTTTCTCTTCTATTGCTTCTCCTAGAAGTATTTGCTTTGCAAATTTAGCTTCACTACTTGTATGGGGTTCATGTTGATGTGTTTACCGACCACAAGAGTCTCCAATATGTGTTCACCTAAAAAGATCTTAACTTAAGACAAAGAAGATCGTTAGAGCTCCTTAAAGATTACGATATGAGTGTGCACTATCACCCCAACAAAGCTAATGTTGTGACTCGATGCTCTAAGTAAAGTGTCTATGGATAGTCTAGCTCATGTTGGTGATGGTGATA
>DF358411.1:82390-99201 GCA_000787875.1 Solanum virginianum
AATATCTGAAGATCAGATATACGAGACCTCTATACGAGTCGTAAAGCATTGTACGAGTAGTATAGATGGGTTTCGTGAAGATTTTCATTAAAGGACAATGTGATGCAGTTGAATTATATAAGAGAGAAATACAAGTCGTGAATCCATCTATGATTCGTAAAGCAAAGTCATAGAAGAGCAGTCCAAGATACCAGAAGTTGATTACGAGACCCCAACTATGACTTATTAATCACATTACGAGTCATATAGAGCTTTCGTGTAGTCCGCTGATAAGTTTTTCTATTTTTTAGGACTTAATTGTAATTACTATAAATAGTACTTTTAGGTTATTGTACAAAGGGAGGACATCATTGTTAAGTACTTTTAGGGTTTGTACTTAGAATACTCAATACTTGAGAGAGAAGATAGTGAGAAAACACTTGTGGGTAAATTTGATCTTGATGCTTGTGATTCTCATTCTTCTTGGATTTGCTTGATTTCAATTCAATTGGGTAACTGTTTAATTATATCTTCTCAATTTATAATTTCTTCATCTACCTATAGCATGAGTAGCTAAATACACAACTAGGTTTGTGGGAACCATGAAGTTCTAACAAAGTAAATCCGGATAATTTACAATTTTTTGGATGGGCATATGCATGTATTAATCAATTCTCTTCATTTTGCATGTTTTCTAGTGGTGGCCAACATTAGAACTTGCCTAGTGTTACTTACTGGACCAAGATAGTAATTAATAGGAAAAGAGATTGATTAACAGGATTCAATGATATGTTCTCGTCTAATCAACCAAACTAGGCACTGGACCAAGATAGTAATGAATGCAAAAAGAGATTGATTACCAAGATTTGATGATGTGTTCTCTACTAATCAACCGAGCTGGGCCAAGGAGAGGTTGACTGGGACTTATAGGTAATGGTTAGTATTGCACACTATAGAGAGGGCCAAGTCACATAGTGAAATTTGCCTCACACCTTTGACCAAAGGGCTTGGTGAACTTATATTACCATCCTGCATGCTATATTCAAGACAAGAATTGGGTTATCTGGTGATACTAAGTTGCAGAATTTTGGGGAACACGATACCCTAATTGCTCTCTATTATTGATTTTCTCCCATAGTAGTTAGTTTATTTTACTTTCTTATCAATTATTGCAACACCACCCCCCACCTTCCTTTGGGGAATTTAGTTGGTTAATTACTTGGATTGCTTATTTGTAAATTCTTATGAGTCTACATATTCCCTGTAGGTTCGACCGTAATCTAGGTTAGGTTTTATATTTTGACAATGACTGTTTTATACTCTAAAAAGAAGGTGTAACTTGGGCATGAGCAGTACTCGACAATAAAAGAGCAAGTGCAATATCAACACACATAACAATAGTATACTCATAGGATCACATGGCTATATCAATAAGCAAAATATAAATAGGCAACTACTATTTAGTAAAACCAACACATATGATAGAACAACAATTACAGTTTATGCATATATATCACTTTCACAATTATCATTTTGATCGCAACAATTTCAACAATGTCCCTCTCATGGGAACCATGTCAGAACGTGACATCAATTCAATAACGTGTTAGAATATAACAGTCGATTCAATAATGTATCGAAATGTAATACTCAATTCAATAATGTGTTCGAAACTAACACCCAATCTAATAATCACAATTATGATCACAATCACTATTACCAATGGTATTTGAAAACCTTTAGTAAACACTTTTACATGAAAAGGTTCTTCAAGATATTTGAAAACTATTAGTAAAAACAATTTTAAAAAATGAGTTTAAAGTAACTCAAAATCACCAATTTAATAAAACTTGGGTTCTTGAACAAAACCCCCCATTTTTCTCATTCAAAAATCACTTATTTGATATTAAGAATAACAAATAATTAATGAGTAATGAAGATTATAGGTTAAAGTAACTTACCCAATGAATTCCTCAGAAGAAACCACTTGAAATCACCTTTTTCGAGTTCCAAAATGTTGAAAATAGTGAAAAATGGCTTAAGTCCTAATTTTCAAGATTTAGCACTGTTCAATGTCATTTTTACTCTCTACGAACACGGAGTACAACTACCACAACCCTCCTCGACCGCGGGGGTTCCCATGACTTACCCTCCACAAATGCGACTCATCCTCTAAGAATGCAGAGGTCAGCAAAGTGGCGCCTCGCAGATGCTAACTGGGTACAGCAAACGTGAGAAATGGGGCATTAGTAACAAAAACTAGCAACACACCAAGTTACAAAAATCATGAAATAGACCCCCGAGATTAATTTAAAATTTCATACACATAAATCACATATAAATTTGGTGTTCTGAACTTAAAAAAAATTTCAAAAATTAAATTCAAGGTCTTCTTATCCAAAATCTGAATAGTTACAACTTGAATAACTTATGATAGTCAAACTACCACTCGAAACCTCTAAAATTATATCGAAGTTCATTTTGGAGCTAAAATCACCTTTCTAATTCAACATAATTGATGAAATCCAATTTGACCACCCAAACGTAAAACATTGATTAAGGTCAAGCCTTTTATCAAATTTAACTCAAATTCCACTAAGATCTTAAATCTACAAAATAATTTTGAATTTAGAAAATGACGATACTCCTATACCAAATTCCACATTTTGAAGTTAGTGGAACTGATGAAATTTCATTCTAAGCCTCTTAACACCATATAGTATCAAAAAATATATTTTTGAACAACTTTAGCTTTTAAGAACTCAAATTTTCTCAATTTTCAAACTTATTAATAATATTTCAACATTAATCCCAAAAACTGATCCAGTTAGACTCCGAAAGACCATCAGGAGGGATAAAATGAAAATTTTTCAAAAATATCAAAAATGACTTTAAGAGCCATTATATCTATGGCATGTGGTTCCCTCTATAGACTGCAGAACCGCATTCAGAGAAATTGGTTCAAATTTTTAGTCTCAGGATCTCAAATCACGAACTCATTCTATGACCCACAAAATAAACTATGGGCAATCCTGCATATTCATAGAAAAATTCCTATAATTAACTAGAACTACCCTCAATCCATAAAATCATATCACGACTTGTAGTTCTGTCATGCCCCGGGAGGTACTCTAGATGGGCCAGCACCCAGAGACTATTGCTAGTCCCCAAGCGAACCACTTAGCCTCATCACATCCATTCAATCAATAACTCTATAAAATTAGCAAAAGTCTAAAGATAGTAATGGGCAATCTAGTCTCAAAATAATATCAAATAAAATAAAAGACTAGTAGAAAGAACTAGCTCAATAATTCTCAATGTCAATACTCTAACTCTAGTCTATGAATCCTCTATCACTATCATATGGTGCCAATGACAGACTAATGGCTACCTTAAAATAAAATAAGCTAACTCAAAGTGTAACTCTAATAAGCATGATGAAAGTAAATCTAATGACCCTCTGAAGTAAGAGAGGTTCACCAACTCAGCTGAAATGCTCAGATCCTCAACGGTATGCCTGTTGACGATCTCTAATATCTACTTCTACATCATAAAATGATGTAGTCCAAAAGGTGACATCAGTACTTGAAATGTACTAGTATGTAAAATAGTTGAATGAAACAAAAATAGGTAGAATATTATAGAACAACATCAACTTAACATAATACTCAATCAGAATGTTAAATATCTATGTAAAGCAAGAATAAAGAGTAAACAAGTTACCTATCAACCAACTCAAAGCTTATCAATCAACTCGGACTCAACTCAACTTGACTTAGAGTACTCGATATAGAACTTTCTGGGAGTTTCTCTTATCTGAAAAATATCATGAAACACCCCAAAAATGTGCCTCCAAAATGCCCATAATTATAATTTCCATATATGTTAAAATTCGTATATGATATCAAAAATCCGTATAATTTCCATATATGTTAAAATTCGTATATGAGATCAAAAATCCGACTTCATTTTCGTCATTAATGAAAAAATGGAGTGGGAAATGGGTATAAACCCAGTTTTAGAGGACCCGTAGCAAAAATTTATTTTCACAAATTTGTGAAATTCAGAGAGGGTCCGTACCCTGGCCGCAATGCGCCAGGGGTGCGGACCAGTGTTGATTTTTCCCAGTTTTTTGTTTCAGCCTAAGGCCTTGGGGTCTTGGACCCATGCCCTCTTATGGGTAAAAACACCTATACTTAGCCATTTTTCAACTCTATATCACTCAAGACACTCTCAAAACCCTCTCTAACACTTAATCAAACATTTCATCTAAAATTCAAGTGTCCCAAACTCAATTTTGGATCTCAAGAACTTTACTCAAGCTTCAAGTCTTCTTCAATCTACATCAAGGGAACCCCCAAATTTGAGGTATGTGGGTTTCAACCATTGTATCCTTTCACCCATGGTGCCCAACCTTCCTTTTCATGTAAATTGCATATTTTCAAGTTGATTTAACTATGGGTACCTCTTACTACAAAATTTGATTATAAACTATGTTGGGGCATCATAAAATGTGGACTATTTTAAGCATGGTTTGAGCTGTAAATCTATGATCTATTATGAGATTTGATGAGGGGTTCAAATGTAACTTGCACGAGGGTATTACCAAGTGTTGGTGGGTTGATTTACATTAAATTTTCTCACATGATTTCACTCTTGAATTGAATAATTTTGAACTAGAATTACACACCCACCAAGTGTTTGATAAAATATCAGGTTAAGGAATCTGGAGATATTGATGATCAACTGCATAGCCTAAGAGTCAAGTGACTCTATGATGATGAAAAGAATATATGTATGTATAGAATTCATAAAAAGTATCTATAGTGTTGCAAGTTAACCACACCTTGTTGAGGGGGTGATATGCCTCAACCACTTTGATGGGGGGTGACATGCCCATCTACCATGTTGAGAGGTATATACCTTAACCACTTTGATAGGGTGTGCTATGCCCATCTACCATGTTGAGGGGTATATACCTTGGACACTTTAATGGGGGATCACATGCCCATCTACCATGTTAAGCGGTATATACCTTGACCACTTTGATGGGGGTGCTATGCCCATCTACCATGTTGAGGCGTATATACCTTGGCAACTTTAATAGGGGGTCACATGCCCATATACCAAGTTAAGGGGTAGATACCTCAACCACCATCAAAGGAGGTGACATGCCCTGGATTCCAAGTACTAATTAACGTGGTATATAACTCAATCACCTTCCAAGGGGGTCGAATGCTCTATGCCTACATGATGTTACCATGTAGGAACCAGAGCTCCTCACGATCATCCTTCTCGTGGCTAGTTATGAGATATTTCAAGATACGCTATTGGTGAGTCCTCAAAGTTCGGGGACATTAGCTCTGCCCCGCTTGCCTTTGTCATTTCTTAATGTTGAACTCTTTACACTATGAGGGGGAGCTCGAAAAATGTCTTGGCCCCCGCTCAAGTCTATATTTAGAGGTGTTGTTGGACAAGTGATGTAATTATGCTTTGAGATTTGACTCTTTATGATTTATGTTATAAAAGACTCCCCTTAGTCCCTTATCCTTATTTATTCTCTGTTGTTGTTGTTTAATTGCTTCCGCGACCAAGGATGTGTAAATGATATGGTACGAGGCTTGATTGGGTTCCCTTCAGATTCCCATTCACTGTGTCACTTCTAGGCCCTAAGCTTGGGTCATGACACTAATTACCTTTAAAGTCAATGGTACAAGCCCTCAACATATCCTCCAACGTCTGAATAGTACGCTATGCTTGGCCATCCGTCTGCGGGTAAAAAGCAGTGCTAAGGTGTACTTTCATACCCAAACCCTTCTGAAATGATCTCCAAAACTGAGCAGTGAATTTAAGCTCCTCTATCTACGATGATAGACAAAGGACTCCATGCAGTCTAACAATCTCCTTTATGTATAACTGGGCATAATCCTTTGTTTTGTCAGTCGTCTTTACTGCCAAGAAGTGAGCAGCTTTTGTCATTTGATCAACTATCACCCAAATCGAATCATGTTGCCTACGGGACCTCAGTAAACTTGTAATGAAGTCCATGTTAATCATCTCCCACTTTCACTTTGAAATCTCAAAGTTCTAAGCTATTCCACATGGTCTTTGGTGCTCAACTTTAACTTGTTGGCAATTCCAGCACTTAGAAACAAACTCAGTAATGTCTCTCTTCATTCCACTCCATCAGTAAACTTCTCTCAAGTCATGGTACATCTTGGTAGACCCTGGATAGATGCAGTATCTTGAACTATGGGCCTCTGCCATGATCCTCCCTCGAATATCATCAACATCCCAAACACACAATCTGCCTTGATACCTCAATACGTTATCTCTCCCTTTGGCGAAAGTCATCCTCTTCTACTTATGCACATCCTTCTTCAACTATAATAAGACAGGATCTTGATCTTGTTTCTCCTTCACCTCCACTACCAGAGATGATGCAAACCCATCATGCACAAGAACTCCTCTTTTACCTGATTCATCTAATTGAACTCCTTATTGTGCTAGTCTATGTACCTCTTTGGCTAACTCTCTCTTCTCCTCTTACACATGGGCGGTGCTTCCCATGGACAACCTACTAAGAGCATCAATAACAATATTAGTTTTACCTGGATGGTAGAGGATATCATGTCGTAGTCTTTGAGCAACTCAAGCCACCTCCTTTGTCTCAAGTTAAGCTCTTTTTGGGTGAAGACATATTGTAGTCTTTTGTGGTCTGTGAATACATCTACATGTACTCCATATAAATAGTGGCATCATAGTTTAAGACCAAACACCACTACTACCAACTCCAATTTATGAGTGGGATAGTTCTTTTCATACACCTTAGGCTATCTAGAAACATAAGCAACAACCTTTTCCATCTGCATCAACACACATCTCAATCCTACTCTCAAAGCATCACAGTTGATGACAAATCCATTTGTCCCATTAGGCAAGGTCAACACTGGTGCGGTAGTTAATCTCCTCTTCAGCTCTTGGAAACTTCTCTCATACTCATCAGACCATTGAAACTTGACCTTCTTCTAAGTTAGTTTAGTCAACGGTGCAGATATGGCAGAGAACCTATCAACAAACCTTCAGTAGTAGCCAGTCAATCCCATAAAACTCCTTATCTCGGTTGGTGAGGTTGGTCTTGGCCGATTCTTAACCACCTCGATTTTTTGAGTATATACTCTAATTCTATCTCCAGAAACCACGTGCCCCAAGAAAGCCATGGATTTGAGCCAAAACTCACACTTCAAAAACTTGGCATATAAATCATTGTCTCTGAGCATCTGAAAGCGATTCTGAGGTGATTGGCATGCTCCTCCTCATCTATAGAATACACCAGAATATCGTCAATGAACATAATCACAAACATGTTGAGATATTGTCTGAATAGCCTATTCATCAAGTTCATAAAGGCTGCAGGTGTATTTGTCAACCTAAACGACATCACCAAGAATTTGAAGTGACCATATCATGTTCAAAAAGTCATCTTCAAGATGTCACATTCCCTCACTTTCAATTAGGGATAGTCTGATCTGAGGTCTATCTTGGAAAAAATAGTGGCACCCTGAAGTTGGTCGAATAAGTCATCGGTCCTAGGAAGAGGATACTTATTCTTCACTATCACCTTTTTCAACAGACAATAGTTAATACACATCTTAAGGGAACCATCTTTCTTTCGTACTAACAAGATCGGAGTGCTCCATGGAGAGACACTCGGCCTTATAAATCCCTTTTCTAGCAAATCCATCAATTGCTCCTTCAACTCTTTCAACTCTGCAGGGGTTATTCTATAGGGTGGAATGGAAATGGATTGACTGTCAGGAAGAACATCAATTCCAAAGTCAATCTCCCTATCAGGAGGGACTCCAAGCAGATCCTCAGGAAATATATATTAGGAAACTCACTCACAATTGGGACAGACTCAAGAGTAGGGGGCTCAACTTCATCAGACATGACTCGCACGAGGTGATAGATACATCTCTTAGAGTTCAGTCTTCGAGCCGTGAGGTAAGAAATAACTTACCCTTTGGCATAACATAATCTCCTTCCACTCAATGATAGACTCATTCGAAAACTAAAATTTTGATAGTCCGGGTTTGGCAATTAATAGAGGCATAGCAAGTGTGAAGTCAGTCCATGCAAAGGATCATATCGAAATTGACCATCTCTAACTCAATCAAATCAGCAGGAGTATCCCTATGATAAATAGATACCACACAGTCTCTATAGATTCTCTCAATTTTAATGGACTCACCAACAGTAGTGGGAGTAGAAAATAGCTCAATCAAGCACTCAAGAAAAATCTCAAATTTACTCGCCACAGATGGTGTCACAGAAGAACAAGTTGCACCCGGGTCAAGTAAAGCATAGCAAGGAAATGTAAAAACTCCAAGCACACCCGTCATAACAAAAAGTACAACCTCTTGTCCCATCGATTCCCCATCGTATATAGATAATTTGTCCCACCGCCTATCCCTGGTGCGGCACCTCTCTAGTTACCCTTCACTGGTGGTGTTGTGGTACAATACTGGGCCTTATTGTCCCACATCAGACACTCACTCTGAAAATGGCCTGGTAGGCCATGCTTGTAGCAACTATTCTCTCCATCTCTACATTCTCACAGATACATCCTACCACATTTCCCACAAGATGGCTTCCCTTTAGAGCCAAAGTCACACTTTCTTGAGACTGTGCACCCTGTGGCCTAAAGTTTGGCTGACCTTGGGACTTGGGATACATGTGACTCGGGGTCGGTGCTTTGGCTGAAGATGATGCATAGCTAGCGGATCTTATCTGGAAATAGGACTTATCTCTCTTACCCTTCTTGATTTAACTTGGCTCAGGCCCTGCTAACTTGACCTTCTTACTCAAATGCTCCTCTTTATCCTTCTTCTTATCTTCCTCAGTCTGTTGGGCATAAACCATCAACTTAGAGTTATCCATACATAGGATCAGCAATGCCGCCTTGCACTCCCTCTGCACCTGTCTGCCTAACCCAAATACGAATTTCCTCATCCTCGCTCTCATATCCTGGACCATCTATGGGGCATACCTGGATAATTGGATAAATTTTAGGTTGTACTCCTTAACAGTTAGCCCTTCTTGTTTCAGATTCACAAACTCCTCGACCTTCGCCTTTCTCAACTCCTGAGGGAAGAAGTGATCGAGGAAGGCACTCTCAAACTCATCCCAAGCAGCGAGCTCAGCATCATCACCTCGACTCTCTTCCCACTGATTGTACCAAATATTAGCCATATTCTTGAGTTTATAGGCAGCAAGCTCAACTCCCTCAGTCTCGGCCGCATGCATAGTTTTCAGCACCTTCGATATCTCATCAATGAAGTTCTGAGGGTCCTCCTCAACCTTTGACCCAGTGTAGACAGGTAGGTTCATCCTCAGAAAGTCTCTCAATCTGGAGGCAGTCGTTGGCACATGAGAGCTCGAATCAGGAGTCTGTGAACCCTGGTTCACGCTTTGAACAGCTAGCAACTGTGTGAGCATAGTGATGGCACCTCTGAAGTCAGCCTCTATGGTAGAAGCAAGTGGAGCAGTAGGTGTCTCAGGAACACCAGTGGCTTTGGCCGATCGACCTCGGCCTCTCGTTTCCATCTGGGGAGGCACCTCTGAAGTAAGGTTCTCAGCACTACTAGCTGAAGCATTCCTCTGGGTCGCAGTACATCTAGGAGGCATGATCTGCAGGCACGTAATGCACAAGTTAGAAAAGAGTTTTGTAGAGTTTTAACTCTATCGCATAAACTCAGAATACAAGAAAGTGTAACAGTTCCTAATGTCCTATAGTCTTCTAGTTATGAAGTGTGATGCACAACACACCCAAAAATAAGACTAAACTAGACACGACTTCATAAACTCCCTAGGATTCTTGAACTATGTGCTCTGATACCAAGTTTGTCACGCCCCAGGAGGGTTTCCTTGGCGTGGTCGGCACTCAGGGACTATTGCTAGTCCCCAAGCGAACCATTTAGCCTCATCATCATATCAACTCAACAACATAACAAAGAACACAGATAAAAGACATCATATGAAATAGAATATAACTCTACTGCGTTACAATTTTCCAATGAAATAAGTTGGAATACAAAATACTCCTTGAATCCTCTATTCAAATGTTTACGAAGCGTCTACTCCATAATCTAGATGGTATCGTGACAGGCCATGGACACCTAAATCAAAGAAAGAAAAATATACTAAATCAACTCATAAGATAAAAGAGTTCCTCCGGAAAACAAAGAGAGCTCACCAACTCTGGAAGTGTACTAATTTGGACCTCAACGATGCGCGGGCTGAAGTTCTCTATCACCTGTATCTGCATCATAAAATGATGCAGGCCCAAATTAACGTCAATACATGGAATATACTAGTATTTAAAATAGCTCAAGAAAGTAAAGCTCAACTCACTCGCCTCGGATCAACAACTCATGCTCGACTCAGTACATGCAAGTTTAAAGTAAATCATGCTTTTAAAATAAGTATCCCTATGATAAATAGATACCACACAGTCTCTATAGATTCTCTTAATTTTAATGGACTCACCAACAGTAATGGGAGTAGAAAATTTAGTAAAAATAGACTCAGTTTAAAATCTCATGCTCAATCAATTTGCTCAGGAATTTCTCTTAACTGACATCCACATCTCATCACCTTTAATTTGATGATGCACAATAAAGGCGACGTCATTGTCATGCCCATCCTAAACGTGCCACGATAAAGGACAATCAACTCTCTCTTAGATCCATAATAAATGTCCACTTGCGGGACAAGAGTCACCAGAATGAGTTGTATAACTATCCTACGCTGGCAACATAATTCTATGGGTTAAAATAAATATTTACTCGCTCCCCGCTCAATGCTTGGTACTCCTACCAAGACTAAAACATGTTCAACTCATCAATAAACTCAATCCTCAATGTTCAGTCAACCAAGTCAATTCTCAATCTCATTAGGTTATCTCATCTCAATTCATCTCAGTTACTCATCAACTCAGTCAATCACGAAAGGCAATCAACTCGACTCATACTCATACGGTCATTTAGGCTTACTTAATTTGACCTATCATGTAATGCAAGCAAGATAATCATATATAGTGATGCATGTGACTCAATATAACATGCTTCTCATAATTAATCATGCTCAATTTACCTGACTCAAATGCTCAATTTACTCAACTCAAATACTCTAATTACTCAACTCAAATACTCTAATTACTCAACTCAAATACTCAATGACATGCATAGAATTGCATAAAATCATGCAATTTAGGGTTCATGCTATCAAGTGTAGAACTTTACCTCAAGTTCATATAGAAACTATATAATGCAGCAAGTGCCTCATAAATTATCAGGAGAGTTCGTACTAAATGCAAAATCTCACTATTTGAAAGAAGAATTTTTCAAATCTCAACTTCTTCCCAATCTTGACTCAAGAAGAATGAAGGAGCATGTGAAGAACATGATTTCACACTTTAGTAAGTCTTACATACTTGGAAATAGAAGAAATAATCGAACGTCAGTCAATCCTCTCACTTGAATTGGAAAATCTAGCTCCTTCTCCATCCTCTAGTGCTCTCAAGAAATTTTAAGTGTCAAGAATGGTGAAGAATACACCAAGGGTTTGTTTTAAAAGCTTTATTCAAGCCTAAAATGACCAAGGATTTATTTAAATAGAAATCAAAATAGACAAAAATACCCCTCATTAAAATTATCGTCTGAGACTACGAAATCTCATCTACAAGTCGTAGACCATCCTACTAGCTGTAGATCACCCTCGTAAACTAGGTGTCTGAAAATCTGAGCTACTGGAAATTGGCACGAAATCGCTCTCTACGATTTGTAAAACATTCTACGGGTCGTAAACTCCTCTCATAAACTAAAGGTACTGAAAATTGAGTTGCTGAAATTTGTTCTAAAACCTCCTCTACGAGTAGTGAAGTACTTTACGAGTTGTATGCCATTTTGTATATAGGCCTCACACTTAGAAAATTTTACCAATTCATCTGGGTTTTACGAGACCCATTTTATGAGTCGTAAACCTATCTACGAGCCGTAAATGGCTCTCGCTAACCTTCCTCTTAGCTTTTCTCAGTCATTTTCTCAGCAACCTCTGCATATCCACTCTAGATCAGGTAAACAAAATTAGAGGGTGTTACAAAAATACTTACTACTTATTGGATTGTAGTTATTATTTTGTTAGGTTCAGTCATTATAATTGTTCGGAGTTCACAAACTATATCCCAATTTTATTTATTTAATATCTTTTTAATGTCATTAACATAACTAATATTCTTTCTAGTCTCTCTTTCAATACTAAGTAAGATTTATAATTATTTTTCAAACTTTTCTATTAAGCATTCTAGCAGCGAAAAAGGGCATATTTCTCTTTTTACATTCAAAATTAAAGGGGTATTTATATAAATGTTTTTAGTGACTTAAAAGTTAGAGGGTGTTTGGATGAGTTTAAAAGCTGGTCAAACCAGCTTTTTAGCTTTTGAAAGTATTTGGCAAATTGTAAAATGACTTAAAATAAGTGAAAAATAGCTTAAAAAAGTCAAAAGTTAAAAGTTGGTCTCTCCCTACTTTTTTCTTTTTGGCTTAAGAGTCTGTTTGGCTTAGCTTAAAAATTGGTCAAACCTGTTTTTAACCTCTTTTTAACTTATAAAAATGTTTAGCAATTTTCAAAATAGCTTTAAAAAGTTAAAATTTGCTTAAAATAAGTTAAAAGTTAAAAGCACCACCCCCAACTTTTATTTTTTAGCTTAAAAGTTGTTATAGTTTAATCAAAACAATTACCTTTTACCGTAAATATTTTTTCATATGCCCAAAATTATCCTTAACTAAAGTAACCCTAACTACTCTCTCTCTCTCTCTCTCTTATTATTATTTCAATTCAAGCCACAACCCAACACTCTTCTCGCCGCGCTCTCTCTTAACAAAGCTTGGGTTCTCTTCTCCGCTACCATTAATGTAAGTTTTACTATTTTTTTATTTTTTCATTAGTTTTTACTGCAAAATTGTTACTAATCCAACTTTTCTTCTTGTTTAAAAAATTGGGTACTGCAAAAATTCCATCTTTAACTTGTGTATATAAAACTTACTTAAATAATAAGTTTATACTGATATTGAATTAAAATATAAATCTTAACAACACTTATGTACCAAACACATCAACAACTTTTTTTCAGTTACAGCACTTTTATCCAAACACATAATTACTTATTTTTCAAATAGAGTGCTTCTAAAGTACTTTTTAAAAGCTTTTTTTTAGCTAAGCCAAACAGGCTCTAAAAGTTATTTATGTTTGACCAACAAATTTACATTTTTATCCCTAATGTTTGCTTATAATTTCTATATTATTTTGCTCCTATTTTTTTCTATTTTTTCTTTGATTTTTTTTCTTCAAAATTTGTCTTTCTTTTTTCTTGCTCTTTCTTTCTTCCATTTTTTTCCTTCTTCGTATTTTTCTTTTCTTCCGATTTTCTTTCTTTTTCTTGCTCTTTCTTTTATTTTTTTTCTTCTAAATTATTTTCTCCTTATTTTATTTTTTAAAATATACTATTTATGGTCAAGAAGAAATATGGTCATTACTTATTATAAACATAATTAAAAAATACTCAAATATTTTGTGTATTTTATTAAAATTATATCTTTTAAAAATTAAAAATAACTTACACATATAAATTAACTTATATAATCAATTTATATTGAAGTTGAATTAAATTAATTAATTCTCATTTAATTTAATTTAGAAAAAAAATTTAGAGCAATAATTAGCATTTTATAGTATGTAACAGTTTAAGGGTATTTCAGACATTTTGATTAAAAAATTGTTTAACAACACTTAGGCACCAAACACATTAACAATTTTTTTCAGTTTAAGTACTTTTATCCAAACATGTAACTACTTCTTTTTAAAATAAGTTTTAGCACTTTAAAAGTTTGAAGTACTTTTTAAAAGTCAATTTTTTTCATCTAATCTAAACGGACTGTAAAAGTCAAAAGTATATACTAACTACTTTTAACTTTTAAAAAAAAAAATATTTTTACGCCCAAAATAAGTTATTAAAAAATATTTTATGTCTTTACCAAATACTTCTAAAAACTTTAAAAGTGATAAGCACCTGAAAATAACATCTATCCAAACACTTTCCTTCATGATACTTTTTCAATATAGTTGCCCTTTTCATTCAAGATTAGAGTCATATTACCTTTGTACTCTAAAAAAGAGTCATTTTTATTCCTATGACCTCATTTTCTTCAATGTATTTAACTTTTTTATTCTAACTTTCGGATCATAGTTGTCCTTATACTTTAAAAAAAAAAGGTCATATTTTATCCTATGACATTAAATCATCATGTTCCACCTTAATTTTCTTATGTAATTTACGGATTATTTTATTTCCAATAAAATCTATAAGCCCATTTTTTGAGGAAAAAATGCAAAAAAAAAAAATGTATTAGCCCATTTATTAAATAAGTTAGTAAATTAATTGGACAAAAAATATCTCGGAGGATCCGTGAGCACATATCCATTACATATTTTTTCCCAGTTAGTTTACTAATTTATTTATATAGTAGGCTAATGTATATTTTTTTCCCAATAAATGACCTAATAGATTTAGTTGAAAAAAAATGTCTCGTAAATCACATAAAGAAAATTATGGTGGAACATGAAGATTTAACATCTTAAGAGTTAAAGATGATATTTTTTTTAGAGTATGAGGATAAATATGACCTTAAAGTTTAAAAAAAGATAAATATATTAAAGACATGAGAATTTTATTGTCATAGGATAAATATGATCTTTTTTGAGAATATAAGAATAAATATATTTAAAAAATATAATGAAACACAAATATAGCTTATTTGTACAAATATAAAAAGAAATATAAAAAGCACTTTCACACGCTAAAATTCAATTTACCAGAGCTAAAAGTATGAGTCCTTTTAACAACATGCGAGAAAATATCAAAAGCGAAAAAAATAAAGAATAATGCTAAATGTCCCAAAAATTTTGGCCCAAATATGACCAAAAAGGTGAAAAAGACCCTAATAACCTTTTTTAAAAATTAAAGTTAAATTATTACTATTCCCTAAATTCTAAAATTAAGTGGAAGGAAATTTTATACTATCATTAATTATGGGGAAAACTTATTTAATTGGCATGATATGGGTCCATTATATACTAATATTATAATTTCACTTCACCTTCTTTTAATTTCTCCTTATTTGTTCTTTTTTTTCCTTTGTCTTTTAAATTTTATTTTTCATCAAATTTAAAACTAATTCTATTAAATATATAATATAATTCTTTAAGATAATTTTGATAAAGTCTGGAGTTCATCTATTTTTGAATTTATCATATAATTTTTTAAAATATTATATTAAAGCAATTCTATTTTTTAAATTTATCACACAAAAAGTCACTCAATTTTGACTTTAAAAAAATAAATTTGACATGAACTTTAATATTTTGTACCGAAAATATGATATTATGCTTCAAGATAAGCTAACTGTTTTTCATATTAATAGTCTTTATTGACTTGATACACTCTTTAAAAAATAGTTAGATGCACATTTTACTAAACTAATTTTATTAGTAATGTTATGAAACTTTAGATTTGACTTTTACTAATTTATGTACTTATTTAAAAAATAAAGATAGTATGAAAAATAAGTACCAATAAATTGCTTTGATTTGTGAAAATGAATGAATAAACTGAAACATTTATTTTTAATTTATAGGTCAAGAAAAACATAGTGGAGAGAGTACATTTAGAATAATTTTAGAAACATCTCTTAACTTTAACTTTGTAACATAAATACCGTTGGTATATACAACATTATATTTGCTTTCATTAATTTAATTTCTCTATAACACATTATAATTAATATTAAAAAATTGTTGTGACTAATTTTTTTCTTATTAATATGCTTATTTATATGGTGAATTCATACACTTCTAGAAAATAAACAATATATTTTTTATGTGATAAAACTTTTAAAATAGAGCACGTTTATGTAGTAAAAATAATTTATTTTTGTGTAGTAAATTTTAAAGTTAAATGACTTTTATTTAACAAAATAATAAAAATAAAGTATATTCGGAATATAATTTTTTCAAAAAAATCTTAATATTTTATTTTATAGTACAAAATTTATTGGTGCACACAACATCATATTTGCTTTTATTAATTTAATTTTTTATGTAATTTTAAGCACTATAAATAATATTAAAGAAAATATGATGTGGCTGTTTTTTCATATCAACATACTCATTTATATTGTACATAAACACCCTTTAAAAATAAATTAAAATATTTTAATGTGATAAACATTAAATATAGAATACTTTTATGTGGCAAAAGATAAAATTTATTTTTACGTAGTAAATTTTAAAGTGAAGTGACTTTTTTATATAATTAAAAAATAAAAAAATAATTTTATGTGTAATGAATTCAAATTTTGATGATGATAGATAAAATTTATGCATTTTCCTTTTGTTTCACTATCCAACTTTTCAGTTCTTTCAATTTTCATTTATCTTAATTTTTTTTCAAATTATGAAATAGAATGTTAATCATAAAAAATATTAGCTCAATTTCATAGTAATTTATTTTCAAAAAAATAAAGACACATGAAAGGAAAAAGTTGGCAAGTAAAAATTAAGAACATAAATGTCACGACCCAACCCCGTGGGCCGTGACTTGTGCCCGAATTGGACACTCAGACGCAATTACCATACCAGACACCTCCGCAAATCTGATTATACTTCCAAACAAATGTCTTATTTACAGAAAATTCGGCAGAGTTTCCTTTGTTTTA
>DF358410.1:1013-11266 GCA_000787875.1 Solanum virginianum
CAAAAGTACACTTAAATGTCAATCTCCTCGCAAAAGACACTAATGACCTCAATTGATAACCACGATACCAAAGCACAAATGTACGGGCTCTAACAATTATTCACCTTTTTAATTGGATTGGTGTGCAGAAAGTTGTAAGGAAAGGGGAAGAGGATAAGAAAAAAGGCAGAAGGTATAAAAATCCCCCTGTACTTGAAGCTTTATTCAGTGAACACATCAACTATTATTCATTTTAAATAACCCCTAAACTCGTTAAAAAATTGATCTTGGTCCCCTTTATTGTCCACCTGGCATGAAAGTGGAGTACAAACTCTGTGAGGGCACGTGAGGGCATAAATATATGCCAAATCAGACGTTCCCAACGGTTAAATTTACTTTTTTCATTATTTTTTCCTATAAATTGAGCATTTTCTCTCTCTTTCTCCACCATATCTATTTATCACCATTTTCTTTACTTTTCTCTCCCTTTTCATTTTATAAATTTCAAATTTTAGAAAAAGCTTCAAGTACAAGGGGGTTTATATTATATTATAGAAAATCACCAAAGTATGTTATTTGGAGGAATAAAGACTTAATCCTATACTTGAAATTTAGAAAATTGATTATAGAATTAGGTGAGGTTTTGAGTTGATGCTAGACATATAGTAATATGGATATCTACGGACTCATTTGGTTGTGAATATTATGATTGATCTGCAATTCCAAGACCATGAAATCTATAATCTTGAACGTACCTTATTAAAATTATGTCTTGAATAAAGAAAGCTTGATGAAATATTGTGATTGATCCTTTTTGTTTTGTCAACTCTTGCATGGGAGACGACCCTCTCTTTTTACCAACACCTAAACTTGGCCTTTGGCCATCACTTTGTTCTTTTTAAGCTCAAGGAGGGATTGGTAAGAAACAAGAAGGATTTTGTCTTTCACAAATTTAAGTCGAGGCTCTATGGTTACCAAGAAAGGGTTAAGGCTCAAAAGAGTTTCACTGAGGAATCAATTCATTGTCATTGGAGGTAAATATGACTAAAGTCGACTAAAAAGAAACAAAGAAGGTCTAAGGTTTTTTCCTAATCCGGAATCAACCAAATCACTCTTCAAAACAAATTAGGCAATTTCTAGATGTTGCAAAACATGCCTTTCATCAAAATTCCTAATCTCACAATGGCAAAATGAATTCGAATTCAAGAAATGGAAACACACTCACAAATCTCGATCATCGCATATCCAAGGTCAATCACTCACATAGTCAACTCAAGATGCATCAAATCCATTCATGAATTGATTTTATCAAGAAAAGAAATAATTGGTGAGCCAATACGTGCTCCTCCTTCATGACGCTATCTGAATCAAAGATATGGATTATCGATGCTTGGATTACTAAGGACTAGAGATATGATATTTACACTTTGAACGGCTTTTCACATCTGCACAAGGTTTGTCAATAAAGGACATTATTTGCAAACATTCATCCATTCATTTCAAAAAAAGAAGAAAAAAATAAAATAAATTCTAATCTATTAAACCCAAATTTAAAATTATTCACAAGTCATAAATTAAAATTGTTTGAAATGTCCATCAACAAGAATTAAAAGTAAGCATTTTCTCATCAAAACATGACAAACACATTAGGCAATCATCATCATCAACAGAGATAGGGAACTCCAAAAGCTCATCCCCTTCCAAATAAAAAGCATTGTCCTCAATGTGCAAGGAGAAATAGAGATTCAGCATAAACTAAAGTAATGAGTAATAGAATCCCCTGGTCCGAGTCAATCCTACTGTGGTGGTGGTGATGGAGCTGAAGAAGTAGTCATGAGGGCATCAATGCCCTCTTCCATTGGTGCACTCTCAAGATCAATCAATGGCCTTTCGGGCTTGTGCTCACGTACATTAGATGTGCCTATCATGGAAGTGTCTTGAAGAGATTCTGTTTCGCTGTGTCCATGATTTAGTCTTCCATCCATGCTAACTTATCATTCTCCTCTTGGTTTGGCTTCATTACTAATGCTTCTTCATTGGTTTCTAGGGTTCTTGCTGCCTTGGTTTCTTTATTGCCTACACCCCAAACATCCACATCCATTCCATCATTAGGAGCTATATTTATGTCAACCTTATGATGGATCCTCTAGTCCATTCCAAAAAGTACTTAAATCTATGAACTGGAGGGATGCCACCTCCTTTTTCAAGTAATCAATGTCAGCTTTTATGGTCAATGAGCCTTCACTTCGACCACTTGCCTTTTCCACAATGATCACCCTCTTCTTCAAGCTATGCAACTCCTTTCCAGGGTCCTCAATCACCACCTCAAGCCAGTCCATCCTCAATTTGTATGCCTCCATCAACTCTCACTAATTAGCCTTAACCTCAATATATGAATTTAAATGCTTTTCTTATGGCTACCTCAATCAGCTTAGGCAAAGATAACTCAACCCAAGTGGCACAGATATCGACTAATTTGGCTTAGTCGTCCAATGCCATAAATGGCATCCCTAGTGAGCGAGGTTATTCATATTTGGCCTGTGGCTTTGCTTGTGCTTCAACAGTCGGAGTTGGAGTAGAAGAAGTATATAGAGTAGGTGTGGAAGAAGTAATACCTGCCTCGGGGGCCAGCTCTGCAGCACTGGACTTGAAGGCCTCAACATTAACAATTGATATCCTATCGACCGGCTTTTTCCCTGCTCTATCCTCCTCGTCCCGTTGAAACTCAACCTCTATTTGCCAGATATCAGTGGATGTTGTTGGAGTGACCTCCACATTAGTCTTTTTGTTGGCAGGCACTCTAGCTTGTTTCCATAAGGCAATGATGAGGCTATGGAATGGTAATGAAGTCTATTCTTATTTTGCCCTGGTGAGGATTTCTGAGGCAATGATTGTACCAATATTCAACTTTTGGCAGCCCATGATACATCCACCTAGTGCTTCTTTAGAATATCAGAGTATTGACTCATTCTATGATGGCATCAAGTTGCTTCTAATAAACCCAAATCAAAACCTTTCCAGAGCATTCATTTCCTTCTTTCAATAATTGCTCCCTCTTTTAACCACGAGGGAGCTTGAATCCCTATCATATGAGCCAGCCATGCCTTGATGCCATCAAATGTCTTGACTTTCATCATTTCATCCATTTTATTTTTATATTTATATTTACACCCTAAGATATCATTGATTTCTATTTCACCACGCAAGACTTGCACACCTTGAACTTCTACCACATCAAGAGGCTTTAGTGCAACCTTTACCCTGTTTTTGACTTTGGGGATGGCCTTACCATAGGCGAAAGAGAATTCACAAACAAGGCTGGGAACATACAAATCTCGAGATTTGGTGAAAATATAAAAGTTGTGAAATTTAAGAGTATCCCAAACCTTGGTATACCTATCAACCACTCCATCAGTAGACAATTGCTTTTCTTCTAGAGTTGTTCTTTTCCCTTCTGCTCTGAGTCTATTCAAGTGTCTCAGGGCAGTTATTTCCTGGATCCTTTGAGATGTTTGGAGAAGGTCATGAATGGTCTTTGATCTAGCCTCATTCTAATACCTTTTGGGGCTTGGCTCTGAAGTAGGTTTATGTGTAGGAGTTTTAAACCCTTCTTCCTCTTCCTCTAAACTAGTCCAAGTTACATGTAAGGACCCTTCCTTGTCACTGTCTGACTCCTGGTGTTCCTTGTCGCCTTTTTGCACAATTTGCAAACACTCAGTCACTGCTACTTTTGGCGATGGAGATGCACGTTAGGTGATCCGCCAAATTGATTCGGTGATGGAAAATTTTATCGCCAAAGGTTGCATAGTTCAACATGAAAGACCATTCAGGCAAGGTGGTGTGTGTGACTTTTAGGCGTATTGCTAAGTTTATTTCGGCAGTCAAAATGACTTTCGTCAAAGTTGACTGGCACGACTAACACCCATTCATTCAACATTCACTCAACTTTGCACAAAATCCATGGATGATAGTCACACACTAACCCACTATTAATCATCAATACATGCTCATTAATAAATTGCTACATTAACATGATCATCATGGCTATAAAATTATTCAAGTGATGGCTTACCGTTATGAATGGCATCACCCAATCTATCATAGGGCAGGTTCACTTCACTTAAAAGAGTTTATGGGTTAATCAGTCTTCACCCACAGCCCACAAGCATAAGCAACACAATAAACATGTATATTCATTCAAGGCATTCTCATGATCACGGTATTATCTCAACTTAAGGCTTGAAATCAAAGTCAAAATTGAGATAATACACCATTGCATTCAACTTTTGGGCAACAATTTATTCAATCTTGCCCTAGCCCATAGCAACATGCACAAACAATATTATGATTTTCAAGTGAATTGAAAACCTAATTAAACTAAACACACATGAGGCATAGGGTTCTAGAATCAATAAAACACATCACCCACATGATTATTTATAAGATTTTAACCACAAATTAAGATTAAGAAGCTCACAAAACCCTAACAAAGCCTTCATCATTTCAAGATCATCATTCCAAGAAGAAAATAAAGTTATGTGCCAACAACATACCTCTTTGATGATGTAGGAATCAGTGAGAACTCTATAATAGCTTTTGTTGATGAATTTCTTCACACCAAGAGAAACATTTCAAAGAAAAGGCTAAAAGAAGTGTTGGCTTGTACCGAAAGTCAAAAGGAGGGAAAATAAAAGGGAAGAGCCTAAGGCATTTGAAAAGCCTTTAATAGGCCGATTAGGCATAAAGAATCTACGTTGCCAATTTACACCACCCAAAACACTTTCAGCGGTACACCAATCATGTTGGTCACTACCTTTTTTGACAGAATTCAAACCTTAATTCAGTTATGAAAAGCGATGAGATTGAACATCACCCAAATGGTTTGGCGATCCGCCGATTTGCAACTTAGACCGCCTAAGTTGACTGCACTTCCAAAGTCATCATCTGACTTAAAAGGTAGTCAAATTGGTGATCATCATTTTCACTTTGTGATTTGCCAATCGAATTTGGCTGGTTGCCCTTTTAGCTTTCATCTCGAATTCTCCCTTTTCATACCTACACAAATCAACACCCATTATTCAAAAATGAAATGATTAACTACTCACCTTAGGTTGCCTCCCAAGCATCACCTTAGTTATTATCATGGCATGATATGATTTCTCTTATCCTTAGGTCAACCATGATCGATTGATTACTGAAACAACTTTGGAGGTCTTTTGACAACTTCAAAGTTCTACAAATGTTGAACACCACCTCTTCATCATTCATGCTAAACCTTCGATCCCCTCTTTCTACATCCATAACAGCTCTTCTAGTGGTAAAAAATGGCCTTTTCAAAATAATGGGCATGTCTGTGTCTACCTCACAATCTAGAATCACAAAGTCAGCAGAAAGAATAAACTTGTCCACCTTCACCAATACGTCCTGTAATATTCCAACTAGTCTTTTGATGGACAGGTTAGCTATGAGGAGTTGCATTGTTGTTAGTAATGGGCTTTCTAGTCCTAACCCTTCAAATGTGGCTAAAGGCATAAGTTTTATTCTTGCACCTAAATTGCATGATGCTTTATTGAACTTTGATGCTCAATGGTGCATGGTATAGTCAATGAACCCGGGTCCTCTTTCTTTACAACCAATATTTGTATCAAAATGACACTACAATTATGAGACATCTTGATTGTCTCACCTCAAGAGTCCACTACTTTGTGACCAACTCCTTCATAAATATTACGTAACTTTGCATTTCGATCAATGCTTCTACTAGTGGAACATTTATTGCGACAGAGAGTTGAACACAGAAAGGAATTTCTAAATTTTTACCACCTCCCCATTCTTTTTCAACCGCTGAGGGAATGGAGGGTCAATCTTTACCTGAGGTATTTTCAGCTCCACAGCTAGATTAGCAATTTTGGAAGATGTTGTTCCTTCTCTTTTTCATAGCTCTCGGAGTTGCCAAAAGCTTTATCACTTTTGCCATTTTATCAACTATCATATTCTCATCAATTTCATCACCTACTTTATCTTTGTCTTCTTCATTCACAATCGGTGTAGGCTTTCACATTGTCCACCATTCTTCCACTCTGGGTAGTAATAGCTAAGCACTCCTGGTCACCACCCTTAGGATTTGGCACTATGTCACTAGGCAATCCACCTTTTGGCCTTTGATTGAAGTGAGCTTTGATATTTCCAAGCTGAGTCTCGAAGTGTCAGATAGAAGCTGAATACAATGTTACTGTTTGATTTAGTTGAGAGAAGTCAGATTTCATTCCTTATGATACTTTGTTAGAGGGCTATAATGACCTGGCCCAACACTGTGAAGTATTGTCTACTTTTGGGCCTAGCCCATCATGAATTTGTCCCTTTAGGCTCATCCCAAAAGGTGCCTCACAGTATATAGACCAGCCCTTTACTTATATACCCAGCATCTCTCTTGTGTTTTGTCAATGTGGGACATGTCATCTCAAGATGGGTTGTTACATACACCCCTCTATAGGCTAAGGCTACTCAGACTTCAGTGAGGCCTATAACTACCCATACCTTATTGAAAAAGAGGTGCATTCTCCTCAATGCATACCATAAATGCAAAATAAAGTATTGGGGTCAAAAAGAACATACCTAGGTGCCTAAGCGCCGGTGTCTACCTTAGGTTGTCTCCCAAGTAGCGCCTGATTTATTGTCGCAGCATGACATAGGCAACTTGAGTACTCAAACTTCATCAAGTGCCCATGCTTCCTTATTAACTGTCATGGAAGGATCAGTGGTGCTCTCATCACCATGAGTAATAACCATCCCACACTGTGCAAAACATCACCAACTTCATAGCTGAGGGGTGATTACAAGTAACCTAGCCTAGCCATAGAGTTAATTTGATGCTAAGTGTGATGGATCTATTAAGTTTTGATTGATTCCCTTATTCCCTATCCTTGTTTAATTGCTTGATAAATCCTTACCATAATTATTTCTTAGGAGTTGTCGTTAGCTTAGTTTCCCCTCATTTATTTAGAACTCTTGCTTGGTATTTGCATGTCGAGTCAAAATCTAGTAGCCATAGGTCCTTGCTCTACTCAATCGCTGACACATTATACCCTGTGGGATTCGACCCCAACCTCTAACATTGGATTATTATGCAGATGATGACTGCCCCTACTTCCTTTGAGTAGGCGGGTTGAGCGATATTATTTCTTATGATAAAGTTATAGATTTCTATGACTTCAAGTATGAAAGGCATGTCTTAAATGATTATGATATTACGACAACGAAGATATCATGAAAGTTATAATGATGCTAAGTTAAAGAGGGTGATGAATACCTTAATGTTGATGATGATGTTAAGGTGGGAATGTCTACCCACATTATGAAGAAAGCAAGTAGATGGACTATTATTATAACATGATGTTTCATGTAAGGCTATGATGATTATTTGAAAAGCTATGAAAGTATTATTTTCATGAAATATTAACTATGTTATATATATATATACATACATATACACACACCACATTATGAGGAAAGCAAGTAGATGGACTATTATTATAACATGATGTTTCATGAAAGATTATGATGATTATTTAAAAGCTATGAAAGTATAATTTTCATGAAGTATGAACTATGTTATATATATATAATTTATATATTTGGTGGGATATGACTTAGCACCGAGTGGACTTGTGTGAGGGGAACTATCCCCAAGTATCCTTATATAAATCCTCAAGTCCCATAACTATGTGCCACCATAGGAATGATGTTTATGTTTTATGCCTTAAAGGTGAGCTATGAGATCCAATTAGCTTAAACGATGGACACTTACCATGCTAGGATATAGCCTAAAAGGATGGGGTCAAATGATAGTTCTCACTGTGCTAAGATAGAGCCTATAAGGTGAGGATAGATTTTACCTTGACAAAGTAGACTCCTCTTCGCTTGCTGTAGAGTGAACATCAAGATTCCATATAATAGTCCACATGGTCTTATATGTCGGTTATGGTCCTATTCCCACATATGTATGCTAAATTTAAGAATGGATTAATAATGCTTCTTCTCATGATTTTTAAATTGCATGCTCATATATATTGTGTCCTTCTCCCATTGGTTATGATTTATGCATATTGATATTATTGCGATGTCCTTTGATTCATGGCATACCTATAACTTAGTACATTCTATGTGATAATGCATACTTCTTTGCCTACATGATCTAAGCTTGTAGGGACGGATGACAAGGAGATTATTCTATATCGAGACTAGCATTCGGATTCCTAAGCTTGAAGACTTTTGGTGAGTTTCCATGCTTCGAGAATAGTCCCTTATGATGCTTTCTATTTCTTTTATGTTGAGACTTTACCATTTACTTTTAATGTTTTCTTGAGGGTGAACTAATGATCTACGTGCTAGACCACGCCAAGATCTATAATATAGATGTATGAATTGGACAAATGGATATGATGTATTTTCATACTCTTTCTTATATACATTTTTGCTTGCTTAATCTCTTATGTATGCTTATTTTACCTTATAAATGCTTACAATATGAGAACGAATCTTGGATGGGATGTCTTTGGGTGTTACATTTGCCTTGTCACGACTAGGCCCTATTTCTGAGTCGTGACAAAAGTGGTATCATAGTATAAGGTTTGAAAGCATCCCAAGGAGTCCAACATGCCGCATCAAGTAGAGTCTAATTAATTGGTGTGAAACTCTCTATATCCATGAACAGAGGCTATGAGACATCATAGAGAAATATGACTTCGTTTGAAGTCTATGTCGTGCCTTTGAAGCTTTCTTATCCTAGTGTTTGTCCGTTGGTGTTTGAAGAAATGGCTCCATGACATTCTCCATTGCCATGGGGTAATGATGCTAATACGTACCAAGCTCACCAAGTCCCTCAAGCGGACAAAGTGTCTACTGATGAGTTTAGAGCTGCAATCACTATATTAGCCCAAGTTGTTACTTCCCCAAAGACTCCTACTCCATCTTCGAGAATAAGGGATTTTACTAGGATAAATCCCTTAAAATTTCATGGTTCAAAGGTGGATGAGGATCCCTAAGAGTTTATTGATGAGGTATGCAAGATAATGGAGATTATGGGGGTATCTTCCGAAGAGAAGGCCGAACTAGCGGCTTATCAACTTAAGGAGTTTCTCAAGTTTAGTTCACTCAATAGAAATCCGAGAGAGTTGAAGAAGGTACCATTGAATGAGAGATGTTTAAGGCTGCTTTTCTTGATCGTTTCTTCTCTCTTGAGCTAAGAGAGGTTAAGGTGATGGAATACATGAACTTAAGAAAGAAGGGATGAGTGTGAGGGAGTATGCCCTCAAATTTACTAAGTTGTCTAAATTTTCTCCTTCCTTGGTGGCCGACTCTAGGTCCTGTATGAACAAATTCACTTTGGGCGTATCTGACCTAGTAAAGATGAAGTGCAAAGCCGCCATGCTTATCAAGGAAACAAATATCTCTAAACTCATGACTTATGCAGAACAAGTGGAGAGTGAAAAATTGCAAAAGATGAGGTCAAGGGAGTCCAAGAGGCCTTGTTATGATGATAGGTTTCTTATGGTAACTCCAGTGTGGCCTATTCCATCAAGGCCAAGGGTCTTCAAAAGGTGCTCCTCAAAGGTTTGACAACGAGAAGAGAGTCAATCCTAAGGCTCAAGGTGATGTTGTTAAAGGTGGTGTTATTCCTCCTAGATGTCCCAAGTGTGGGAGGAACCATATTGGTGAATATTTGAGAGGTTTTGGTGCATGCTTTGATTGTGGAAGGACACAAGATTGCCGAGTGTCCTAATATTACTAATAAAAGTATGAAAAGGCATCCTTAAGGTCAAATGGTTCAAAAAAGGTAAGTGTAATAAGGTGTCCAAGCTCAAGTTGGTTGTCCCCATGGTAATAGATTCTATGCTTTGCATGTTAGAGAAGAAGTTGATGACGCTCCCGATGTGGTTACCGGTATATTCAAAGTCTGTGATCGTGATGTATATGCTTTGCTTGACCCTAGTGCTAATATATCTTTTGTTACTCCTTACGTTACCATACAATTTGATGTGTCTCTGAAAGTCTTATTAGAACCCTATTCAGTTTATACTCCTATTGGTGAGTCGATCCTAGCCAAGAAAGTCTATAAAAGTTGTCCCGTGTTGGTCTGGCGTAAAGTCTTTCCATGTGATCTAGTTGAGCTTGATATGACTAATTTTGATGTTATTCTTTGTATAGATTGGTTATATACATCCTATGCTTCTATTGATTGTAGGACCTGTAAGGTCACATACCTAGTCCCAATT
>DF358410.1:11284-24295 GCA_000787875.1 Solanum virginianum
GACTCAATATGGGTAGTAGGACCTGTAAGGTCACATACCTAGTCCCAAATGGGCCTATCTTAGAGTGGAAGGGAACAAATTTTTTGTTCAAAGGGAAGTTTGTCTCCTATATGAAAGCCATGAAAATGATCTCTAAAGGTTTTCTATATCATGTTGTTTGAGTCATGGATGTTGAGTCTTATGAGCTTAATCTTGATTCAGTTCCTATTGTAAATGAGTTCCCCGATGTTTTTCCTAATGATCTACCCGGTATTTCTTCTGTAAGGGAAATCGAGTTTGGTACTGATCTCTTGCCCGTCACTTAACCTATTTCTATCCTTCCATATCAAATGACCTTAGTAGAATTGAAAGAATTGAAGGAACAATTAAAAGATTTACTAGATAAGGGATTCTTAAGGCCTAATGTGTCACCATGGGTTTTCCCATATTGATTGTGAGGAAGAAGGATGGTTCATTTCGAATTTGTGTAGATTATTGACAATTAATTAAAGTAACCATCAAAATCAAGTATCCACTTCCAAGATCGATTACCGCTCTGATCAAATACAAGGTGCAAGGTATTTTTCTAAGATTGATATCCAATCCGAATATAACAAATTGAGGGTGAAGGAAAAAGACATCCCAAAGATGAATTTTAGAACTTTGTATGGTCATTTTGAATTTTTGATTATCTTATTTGGACTAACAAATGCCCCTACCGCTTTTATGGATTTGATGAACAAAATCTTCAAGCCATATTTGGATTTGTTTGTGGTGGTGTTCATAGATGACATATTGGTGTATTCACGGGAGGTGAAAGAGCATGAGGATCATTTGTGGATCGTGTTGTAAACATTGAAAGATAGAAAACTCTTTGCCAAGTTTAGCAAGTGCAATTTTTTTTAAGAGAGGTAGTTTTTCATGGTCACATTATTTTCGGTGATGGTATTAGGGTTTATCCAAAGAAGACAGAAAGGCTATAAAGAATTGGCCTAGACCATTGTTCCATCTGGTATTAGAAGCTAACTGGGTTTGGCTAGATACTATAGAAGGTTTGTTGAGTAACTTTCATCCATTGCTTCTCTTTTTCCAAAGTTGAACCAAAAGAGAGCAAAATTCCAATGGTTTGATGAATGTGGAAAGAGTTTTCAAATGTTGAAGGTTCATCTTGCTTAGGCTCTTATTTTGACATTACCTGAAGGTTTTAATGGTTTTTTTTGTGTATTGTGATGCCTCACTATAGGCTTAGTTTGTGAGTTGATACATGGAAAGATCATTACCTATATTTCATGGAAATTGAATGTACATGAGAAGAACTATTCGACGTATGATCTTGAGTTGTTTGCTATTGTGTTTGCATTAAAGATTTGGAGAAACTATCTCTATGGGGTACATATTGCTATATTCACCGACCACAGGAATTTGCAGTATGTTTTTAGCTAAAGGGATTTGAACTTAAGACAAAGAATATGGTTGGAAATTTTGAAAGAATATGACATGAGTGCGATGTATCACCCCAGGCAAAGCGAATGTTGTAGCATATCCATTGATAGAGTATCTAGGGTACCATGGCATATATTGAAGGTGGATATAAAGCATTAGTCATAGAATTGCACCATTTGACTTGTTTGGGAGTAAGGTTGATTAACCTAAGTGATGGTGGTGTGTTAGTACCTAATGGGGCAGAATCATCTCTAATGGTGGAAGTCAAGACAAAGCAAGACATAGATCCTACCTTAGTGGAGTTGAAGAAGTTGGTGGGTGATAAAAGGTAGAAGTCTCCTCGCAAGGGGGAGATGGACTATTCCGTTATCAAAGGTGATTTTGTGTACCCAATGTGGATGGAATAAGGCAAAAGATACTTGATAAAGCTCATAGTTTCAAGTATTCTCTTCATCCGGGATCCACCAAAATATATATAGATTTGAGAGATGTGTATTGGTGGAACGACATGAACAAAGACATAAAAAGCTATGTAATGAAATATGCAAATGGTCAACAAGTAAAGATGGGACATCAAAGTCCTAGAAGGTTTGACTCAAGATATTGAGATGCCAATTTGAAAATGGGAGATAGTAAATATAGATTTCATTTATAGGGTTTCCAAGGACAAGAAAGCAATTTGACTCAATATGGGTAGTTGTGGATAGAATGACAAAAACAACCTACTTTTTGCCAATAGGGACTTCTTATCATGCCGAGGATTATGCTAAGGTTTATATCCAAGAATTGGTGAAGTTTCATGGGGTACCATTATTTACCATATCGAATAGAGGTGCTTAATTTAGTTCTCATTTTTGGAATTCATACCAAAAGGGCCTTGGTATGAAGGTGAAATGAGGTACCACATTTCATCCTCAAACAGATGGAAAAGCCAAAATGACAATACAAACCTTAAAGGATATGTTAAGGGCTTGTGTGCTTGATTTTAAAGAAAGTTGGGATAATCACTTACCTTTTATTGAATTCGCTTGTGACAACAGTTTTCATTCAAGTATTGGTATGGTCCTATTCAAAGCATTGTATGGTAGATGGTGTAGATCATCGTGGGATTGTTCGAAGTTGGAGACATGTCCTTAATTGGACCAGACTTGGTTATTAATGCTAGGGAGAAGGTGAAAGCCATGAGGGAAAGGTTGAAGACTACCCAAAGCCATCAAAAGTCATATGCAGATGTTAGGAGAAGAGTATTGGAGTTTAGTGAAGGTGGTTGAGTGTATTTGAAGGTTTCTCTAGTGAAAGAAGTGATAGGTTTTGGCACGAAAAGCAAATTGAGTCCTAGGTATATGGGACCTTGTGAAATCATGAAGTAAGTTGGAAAGATAGCCTATGAATTGGATTTGCCTAGGGAATTAGGTATGGTTTATCCGGTGTTTCATGTTTCGATGCAAAGGAAATGCTTGGGTGATCCTCATTCTATCGTTTCATTGAAAGATGTGACCATTGGAGAGATTTGACTTATAAAGAAGTACCAATTGAGATTTAGAACCTGCAAGTGAATAAATTGAGAAAAAAAGAGGTTGCATCCGTCAAAGTATTATGGAGAAATTCACAAGTTAAAAGTCCCACTTGGGCGGCTAAAGCGGATATGATGAAACGATACGCATACTCTTTCCTTCTACTCAAGCCTAAGGTATTTAATATGATCTGTTCCTTCAAAATTCTCACAAATGCATATTTCTAATTAAGTTGCATGCATGCATGATCTTAAAACTATTTTTGAATGATATTTGATGCATAAGTTGGATGATTTTATGAAAACGATGATTAAATTGCATTTTTTTCATATAGGCTATGATGATGATTGTGTTTCTACTCTACTCAAGCGTAATTTTGTCTCATTCAAGGATGAATGATCCAAAGGAGGAGATAATGTAATACCCCTCATGTTTTTAGGCCTGGAAAACTGAAGCACAAGAAATTTACTGATGGTCAAAACTTATGAGTAAATTATGGCCCATAAAAGAATCCACGGGTCATAGGTGATATTCTGGAAAGTGCCAGTGAAAATAGAAAATTGAAGGATTTTTGAAAGTCAACTTACGAATTATCAGATATGCTCGTATGTTTACCCACGGCCCGTAAGTACGTCCCGTAGGTGGAGGCCCTGAGGAATAAATTTTTTTCTAAGTCTGGGGTCTTCCTATCATGTGTCCTACAACACGTAAGTTTAGCTATGAGCCATACTACATGTTCATGAGTCAGAAGTTGCAATTACAGTAGCTCAAATTTTGTGACACCCTGACCTATGAGGTGAGATACGAGTTTAAGTTGATTCATGGCCTATAGGAGGGGTTTTGTGGATGACTCTGACAGTTTTTAATAAAAGGTATTTTTGACTTTTTCAATCTGTCTAAGTCCTAAACTACGTCGTTTTGGCTACCCTAACCAACCTAGCCTCTATAAAGTCCTATTCCTAACCTATTCAAAACTTTTAATTCCTAAAATTTCTCTCAAGTGTTCTCAATAATTCTTTCTCTAAGCCAAGGATTCCATTGAAGCTAAAGCTTGAAGATTGACCAAAGTTTTCCAGATTTTGCTTCTCCAATTTTAAGGATTCTACTTGAGGTACGTAAGGCTTCATTCATGGATTAGTTTCATCCATGAAGCACAATCCAAAACCTTCTTTTATCCAAATTTCAAGATGAATTCTTATGGGCTTTTAAGCTATGGTATCTAGTGCATGAGTTATGATTCCTAATATGAAATTATGATGACTTTCATGATGTATATGATTTTCAAGTAAAAGTATGTGATTCCAAAGTATGCATGATTAGGTCTCAATGATTTAATATCGGTTCCACTGTAAAATGATTTAATTTAGTTTTAATTGCATATTTTCTTTATGAATTCTACTCAATTGTATGATTTTGAATCCAATGTCCATGGATCCACACTTAGCCCTAGTCTTTTATGATAAAGCTATAGATTTCTATGATTATGACTGCAAGTACGAAAAGTATGTTTTAAATAATTATGATGTAACGATAATGAAGATGTCATGAAAGCTATGATGATGGTAAGATAAAGAGGGTGATGAATAACCTAACGTTGATGATGATGTCAAGGTAGAAATGTCTACCCACATTATGATGAAAGCAAGTAGATGGACTATTCTTATGACATGATGTTTCATGAAAGTTTATGATGATTATTTTGAAAGCTATGAAAGTATGCTACACACACATATATGCATGATTCATATATTTTATGGGATATGATTTAGCACCGAATATACTTGTGCAAGGGGCACTATCCCCAAGGGTCCTTATATAAATCCTCAAGTCTCATAACTATGTGCCACAATAGGAATGATGTTCATGTTTTATGCCTTGAAGGTGTGCTATTGGATCTAATTAGCTTGAATAATGGATACTCACTGTACTAGGATAGAGCCTAAATGGTGGGGTCAAATGATGGTTCTCACCATTCTAGGATAGAGCCTATAGGGTAAGGATCGAGTTTACGTTGGCAAAGTAGACTCCTCTTAGCTTGATGTAGAGTGAACATAAAGATTCCATGTAATAGTCTGCATGGTTTATATGTCAGTTATGGTTCTATCCCACACATGTATGCTAAAGTTAAGAATGGATTTATGATGCTTCTTCTCATGGTTTTTAAATTACATACCTATACATATTGTGTCCTTCTCCCATTAGTTATAATTTATGCATATTGATATTAGTTTGATGTCCTTTGATTCATGACATACCTATATACTTAGTACATTTTATGTGCTAATGCATACTTCTTTGCCTACATGATTTAACCATGTAGGGATAGACAATGAGGAGAGTATTTCATATTGTGGCTAGCATTCGGATTCGTAGGTTTGATGACTTTTGGTGACTTCCCATGCTTTGAGAACAAGCCCTGATGATGCTTTTCATTTCTTTTATGTTGAGGCTTTGCCATTTACTTTTAATATATATCTTAAGGGTGAGATAGTAAGCTATGTGCTAGACCCCGCCAAGATCTATGATGTAGAGGTATGAATTGGACAAATGGATACGATGTATTTTCATACTCTTGCTTATATACATTTCATCTTGCTTAATCTCTTGTATATGCTGATTTTACCTTATGATTTCTTATGACATGAACACGAGGCTTGGATGGGATGCCTTTGGGTGTCACATTCGTCGTGTCGCGACTAAGCCCTAAGTCAGAGTCATGACACAATATTTCACCTAGCAGGTTGTCTCTCCATACCAACATAGGGAGTTATGTTGGATTCCATGTAGTAAATCACATAGTTTTAATGTCAGTTATGGTCCATTGCCACAAGGTCTATTTATGTCTTGGTTCCATCACATGTGTTCCATTTATGCATTATTCTTGCTCATATTGAACGATATTTCTCATGCATGCTTAAGCTTATGTTAATGTTACCTTTGCCGTCTCATATATATAAGCCTTTACTTATGAATGATCGCATTAAAATTCCATATATGCATTGCATCTCATATACTTACTACATTCCAAAAGTACTAATGCATATTTGCCTACATGAGTTAACTATACAGGGAGAGATGTTCTCTTCTAGCTCTTGGTTAGTTCTCTGACATTCAAGACTAGTCTTATCATGCTGAGCCCTTAGTTCAGGACTCCACCATTTTCCTTTCTTGCTATGAATTTTGGACTTGGTGTATATGTTAGTTTTTGGAGGCTATTACTTTCTGTGTTGTAAATGTTTAGAATCTTTTCTATTTGTTGTAACTGATCATTTATCGGTCCCCGTCCATCCATGGTCTAATTGTATTTTTTTCATGGACGTTATGTATCTTTTGAAATATCATTTTTATTTCAAATGATGTCCCATAGACCCTACCCTATTTTCTTCTACAAATTTATACGTTTTATGCCTATGAATGCTTGATATGTTAAGATGGCTTGGGTGAGGTGCCTATGGGTGTCTAATTCGTCATGTGATGACTAGATCCTAAGTTGGGTCCTTACAATAAGTTCAATGAGTACACAATAGAGATAAGGATACTAACAAAAGAGAACAAAATCCATACTAAATGGCCATCCTTGGACTCGAACCGTGGTTAAAGCACTTGGAGTAACCCCACATAGAATCACCATATTAGGACTTAAACTCAAAGAATAACGATGATGCCTGAACATAAATTGGGACTAACAAAAATATACTAGGGACTGGAACCAAGATTAATAATTATGCTGAGGACTCAAATAGAGGCAAAAGAGATATATCAAGAAGTCAAACTAAGGGTAAGAAATATGATAGGGACTCCTACCACTTAGCTAAGGAGATGATACACTCAGGCCTCAAATACCCCAACTGATGATAATGTACTTCAGCATCAAATCTTAATGAATGATAATGTACTCAAACCTCGTACCCTAGTGGAAGAATAATAGGTCATGCCTTGAACCTTGGCTAAAAAATAATATGAGTAGCTATGGAGAAATCCCATATAAACTGCCACTAATTAGGCACTCCAAGCTTGAACTACATCTAATTTCGATAAGTCAATGAAAAGTATCAAGGGAATTTCGGAAGAAAGGTCATAAGAGCTAAATTACAGTGTAGCTAATGCTCAACTATCATAATCAAGTATGCTATACTAGTTAACATGAATTTAAGTTGTTTGAACTAATGTCAAAGAGATTCTAAGGTCTATCGGCTCAAACAATATACACATCTAAGGCAACACTAGTCTATGCCTCGCCTGAGGCCAAACATGATCTCAACAT
The DNA here is from genome assembly GCA_000787875.1 of Solanum virginianum. Classification (NCBI taxonomy): domain Eukaryota; kingdom Viridiplantae; phylum Streptophyta; class Magnoliopsida; order Solanales; family Solanaceae; genus Solanum; species Solanum virginianum. Next base: position 18,485 of record DF358410.1, read on the forward strand.
TAACAGCAAAATAAATATTATTCATACCACTAGATAAGGATGATCATAAAGAGAGAAAAATACATGCTAATAGCCTCGAAAACTCAAAACATAACCTACAGTATGATTTCTAAATAACTAAGCATGATCAACTAGCAACACAATTCAATTTCTAACTAACCAACATAAATTTAAGTTCTCAAGTACAATCTAAAGATGGGAAAGGTCTCAACTACCTCAAAAAGACCATGTGCTCCAAATTTACAAGGCCGAAACTTTATCCTTCCAATGACCTTCGAGTACTGCCATGCTGCGAAAAATAAAACCATAACATCAAGAAAGTCATTTAGACACCAAAAATAGAACAATTGAAGACTGACTAAAAATCAACTTAAAAAGGAGAACGTGGGACTCGCATCGAAAATCTCAAAATTATTGTGTCAATAGATCTATTTCAGTTTTCCAAACTTGTATTTCAAATGAAACACAATTTTGGGCTTGAAATGTAGAAAACATCCAATATGCATCAAATTCACCATCAAAGCAAATATAAGAGAGAGGGCAACCCTTTTTGGGATGAAAATTACCTCAAAAACATGCTTTCTAAAGCTCTTCGAATGCTCGCACATGTAGCTCCAATATTTTTAAATGCACAGGACTTGAAATTAATGTGCTGTCAAAATACAACACTTTAGATGCTTAAAACTTGGAATTTTGTGTGTTCTCAAAGCAATATTAGTAGATTTGATGTATTTTTATGTTTGTTTTTTAGGATTATAGGATTTGGTATAATTTTGGGCTAAGTGTGCAGATAATGAGTTTTTACTACTCTACGATACCTTTTACAGGCTGTAGAAGTTTCCATGGGTAGTAGAGTTGGTCTCGTAATGAAATTCAATGAAGAGGTGATTTTATGAAGTTAAATCTATGAATATGTAGACGAGCCATAGAAGTAAGCATGAGTCATAGATAAGGTTTCGTACCCTTTGGATCAGAATGAAGATAGCTTGTGGTGAGTCCTCAAGTTTGGGGACATTAGCCTTTTTCTCTCTTGCTTTTGTCTTGGCTCCCGCCCAATCTTTGTTAGAGGTGTTGTTAGACAAGTGCTGTAAGTATCTCATAGAAGATAAAACCAAAATTGAAGATGAAGTCCACGATGCCTCGATTATGGGCCATAGAACTTCATACGGCCCATAGAGATTGTCACGACCCAAGTATAGGGCCTAGAAATGACATGACGAATAAGGACCCCGAAGGGATTCCAAACAAGCCTCTTAGCATATCTTTACACATCCTTGGTCGCAAAAGCAATAAAACAACAAATGAGAGTAGAAATAGGGGTACAAGGGCCTAAGGGAAAACCTTTCATATCATAAGACATCAAAGTGTCAAAGAGAGTCAAGCTCAAGCATAATTACATAACTTGTCCAACAACACCTCTAAACACAGAACTTACCGGGGGTCAAGACAAGCAATCGGGCTCACCCTCATAGTCGAAACATACAATAAAGGAAAGAGAGTCTTTATACATAGCATAAGATCAAAGATATTGCCCCCAAAATTGAGGACTCACCAACTTGCTTTGTAGAGATAGCACTAGCCACGGGGAGGATGAGGATGATCGTGAGGAGCTCCGATTCCTACATGGTAACATCATGTAGGCATATAGTATGCGTTAGTACGTTTGAATATACTAAGTATGTAGGATGCAATGCAACAAAAGATAGGCAACATAGTCAAAATGCAATATTATAAGCAATGGATAGTATAATAACAATATGACATGTATGAATGATACTTGAAGTTTAACATGTTACATGTGAAAGAAGAGACCATCATCATAGACCAAGTAACTTAGTACTTGGAATAAAGGTAGACCGCCCCTTAGAAGTGATTGAGGAATCAACCCCTCAATTGATTAATTTAATAATGGCATTTTCGTAAATTTTATCAATTTTGTCAATTGAGGTGACAGTTTGTCAATTTTTCTCTTCATTTCAATAATGGCATTTTCATAAATTTTAATTATTCTAATGATCTTTTTGAACTTCTAATGCTATCTTAACCTTCCCAAAAGACCTAAACCCTATCTCAAAGGATGAAACCATCACCCCCCAACTTGAATACACTCTCAAATCCTCTTAAAAGGCTCTACCAAAACCCCAATACAACTTTAAGGAAACTTAAGAGAAAGTTTTGGATTTCAAGACCCCATGTCAAGCTTCAATTTTTTCTCAACTCAATTTCAAGAAACTCAAGGTCTAAGTTATGTGGGTTTCAACCATTGGGTCCTTCCACCCATGGTGCCCAGCTTTCCTTTTTGACATAAATTGTAGGTTTCTAAGTTGATTTACTTATGGGTCTTACTTATTATGAATTTGACTATGAACTCTGTTGGGATTTTATAAAAGTGTGATTGTTTAAGCATATTTAGAGCTATGAATTGATCTATTTTGTGATTTGATGAAAGGTTTTGATGTATATTGCATGAGGGTATTATCAAGTGTTGGTGGGTTGATTTACTTCAAGTTTTTTGACATGATTTCACTCTTGAATTGTATGGATTTATATAAGCATTACACACACGCCAAGTGTTTGACAAAATATTCGATTTTGGATTCTTGAGCTACTAATGATCCATTACATGACCTGTGATTTGAATGACTTTATGATAATGAAAGGAAGGTATATATGTGTTAATTTCATGAAAAGTGCCTTTAGTGATGCAAGTTAACCACACCATGGATGGTAGGGTGTGACAACCATCAACCAAATTGAGGGGTTGATACCTCAATCACCTTGGATGGGGGGTGATAAACCCATCTTGGATGGGGGATGGTGGTGGTAAACCCATTAACCAAATTGAGGGGTTGATACCTCAATCACCTTCAAGGGGTGGTTTGCCTTGGATTTCAAGTACTAAGCTGTTTGGTGTATGATGATGGTCTCTTACTACACATCTAATATGTTCTATATAAGCATATCAAAGGGGTTGATACCTCAATCACCTTAGATAGGGGATGGTAAACCCACCTTGGATGGGGGTGGTGGTGGTGGTAAACCCATTAATCAAATTGAGGGGTTAATACCTCAATCACCTCCAAGGGGTGGTTTTCCTTGGATTCCATGTACTACGTTGCTTGGTATATGATGATGGTCTCTTACTGCACATGTAATATGTTCTATATAAGTATATTTTACTTCAAGCATCATTCATACATGCCATGTTGCTAATATACTATCTCTTGCTTATGATTATGCATTTCAATTATGTTGCCTATCTCTTATTACATTGCATCCTACATACTTAGTACATTCAAAAATACTAACGAATACCCTATGCCTACATGATATTACCATGTAAGAATCGGAGCTCCTCACAATCATCCTACACGTGGCTACTTTTGACATCTTGAAGATAGCTTGTGGTGAGTCCTCAAGTTTGGGGACATTAGCCTTTTTCTCTCTTGCTTTTGTCTTGGCTCCCGCCCAATCTTTGTTAGAGGTGTTGTTAGACAAGTGCTGTAAGTATGTTAAGTTTTGACTCTTTATGATTTATGCTACTAAACTCTTCTCTTAGTCTTTATCTTAATTGTATTCTCTTGATGTTGTTTACTTTGCATCTGCCTCCAAAGATGTGTGAATAATATGCTAAGAGACTTGTTTGGGGACCCTTTGGGTTCACATTCGCCGTGTCATGTCTAGGCCCAAGGCTTGGGTCGTGACAAACTTGGTATCAAAGCACTAGGTTGTTAATGGTCCTTGGCATTCAACACTCTGCATTCATTAGAATCTTCTTAATGGTTATGAAGTGCACCATGACCATGAGTAAGAGGTTATTAGATGTCTTAAGAAATATTTTCCTTCTTCATGGTTTGTGTCATGCTAAAGAAGTTAAGTAAGTGCACCACGACTATGAGTAAGAGGCTATGAGATATTTTAGGAAATGTTTCCCTTATTCTTGATATTTGTCGTGCTATAGAAGTTAGGTAAGCTAACCCCCACAAATGAATGTTCTTTGTCATTTTTAGATCATGCCTAACACAAGAGGAAGAAGAGCCCGTACACCCAAAGAACAACCGGCTCAAGGAGAGCTCTAGAATGCTTTCACCTTGTTAGCTCAAGCCATGACCAATCAAATCAATCAAGGGGCCCAAGCCTCTCATGCTTCTACCACAATATCTCGGGAGAGAGGCTTTATGAGGATGAACCCACCGGAGTTCCGTAGGTCAAAAGTGAATGAAGACCCTTAAGAATTTATTGATGAGGTATACAAGGTGTTGGATATCATGGGTGTTAGGTCAGAAGAAAATGCGGAGTTTGCGGTTTACCAACTCAAGGGTGTGGCTCAAATATGGTATGTCCAATGGAAAGTAGAGAAGGGGAACAATAATGGGATTCTATGGGAGGAATTTAAGGTAGCTTTTCTCAACCGATTCTTCCCTCTTGAGCTTAGGGAGGCCAAAGTGATGGAGTTCATGAATTTGAAGCAACGGTCAATGAGTGTGAAGGAGTATGCCCTCAAGTTCAACCAACTCTCTAAATATGTTCCATACTTGATTGCNNNATGCTTTGAGTAGGGTGTCTCCAACTCTCTAAATATGTTCCATACTTGATTGCCGATCCGAGGTCTATTATGAACAAGTTTGTGATAGGTATATCCGATTTGTTGAATGAGGATTGTCGGGCTGCTATGTTGATTAGTAACATGGATTTGTCCCGCTTAATGACATATGCCGAACAATTTGAGGGATAAAAACTTAGATAAAGAAGGAGTAGTGAGGCCATGAGGGCCTATTTTGATGGTAAGTTCCAAGGTCCCAAGGGTGGCTGGTTTCATCAAGGCCAAAGATCTTCCAATGCTCCTAATAGAAGGTTTGCTAATGACAACCCAACGGTCCAAGGTGATGGTGGTGTGGCACCCAATGCTATGTGTCCAAAATGTTCTAAGAGTCATATAGGCCCATATTTGAGGGACACAAATGCTTGTTTTGGTTGTGGTGAAGTGGGACATAAGAGGATTGATTGTCCTCATAATCAAAACAAGGGTAAAGATGTTCGTCCTCAAGGCCGGAGTGCAAATGCAGTTCCTTTGGGGAGAGGAGGCCAACAAGGTGGTGCCCCAATGCACAATCGATTCAATGCTCTTCAAGGAAGGCAAGGGGTAGATGAGGTGAGCAATGTCGTCACCGATATGTTAAAAGTCTTTGATTTTGAGGTGTATGCATTAATAGACCCAGATGCCACTCTTTCTTTTGTACTCCTTCTGTTGCCAAAAAGTTTCATGTTGAGATTAAATTGTTGTGTCAGTCTTATGACATGTCTACTCCCATTGGTGCATCTATTGTTGCTCGAAAGGTCTATAGAAATTGTCCCGTTTGTATTTTTCATAAAATTTTGCCTTGTGAACTTGTTGAGTTGGATATGGTGGATTTGATGCCATTCTTGGGATGGATTGGTTGCCTGCATAATATGCCTCTATTGATTGTAGAACCCGTAGGTCAAATTCCAGTTCCCCAATGAACCCGTCCTTGAGTGGGAGAGTCATGATGTGGTGGTCAAGGGTAGGTTTATTTCTTACATTAAAGCCCAAAGGGTGATCTCTATCATCTTATGAAGGTTAGGGATATGGAGTCTAAAGTCCTTCCTATAGAGTCGATTCGGTGGTTAATAAGTTTCTCGATATCTTCCCAAATATTCTTCCTGGTGATCCTCCCGAAAGGGAAATAGACTTCGATATAGACCTCCTTCCCGATACTCAACCCATCTCTATTCCCTCGTACTGTATAGCCCCAGTGGAGTTAAAGGAGTTGAAGGAGTAATTGAGGGACT